>JAAEAF010013992.1:0-43769 GCA_011037195.1 Triatoma infestans
ATTTATAAAATAACTTTTGATAAAGGCTAGTAAAAAGCCGAAACGTACGTAAAGAAAAGACAGAATGTTAAATATTAACATTTAAATAAAAAGGATTTAAAAAGGCTGTAAATTGGTTCATAGTTTTTTATTGTTAAAAAAAAAACACAAAACTTTTCTCAAGAAGATAATATACAGCCTATATATACATATAAAAAATCAAGAATAACCTTTTTTTTCCATAATTTCCATCAAGGCGTGCTTTACCCTATGGTGGCGTCTAGTTACAAGAAGCATGTTGTCACAGGACAATTACCAAGCACATGCGCTAGTGTTTCAGGCTCTCTGCTGCATCTGCAACAGAGAGGTCCAAACAGCTCCTGCCGATTGTCCGCCCAACCCCAGGAACAGCACGAAGTGGGGCATAGTTTATGTTCAGCTTAACAGTATTACTCCATTCTGAACATGATAAGATTTTCTTGTCATATACAAACTGATTTAATTTCGGGCTGTCCTTAAAGTGGGGCATATCCCTATCCCTTGCCATTTACAGTTTGTCCATTCTTCCAAAGATTTTTTTCTCAATTGCTGTCTAACATTTTCTGATGTTAGAAAAATCTTTTCCAGTATCGGAACATAATATGGTCAACCTGGATGCACACATATCTTTGCTTCAACCTCGTAATCAAATATTTTGTTGAAAATGGGCATCCCATTTGTATTTTTATATCAAATATAGACTTTAAAAATTTAAAAATTAAAAATAGATGGCCAAATGTGCGCGAGTTTCAAGAAAATTAGTAAACCGGAAGTGCACTTTTATTGAACAGTTTTTTTCAGTTTTCGACGAACTCCTATGAATTTCATTAAGTGTGGTGTCGTCACTAAAACTATAAAATTTGTCAATTTTTCAATTTTTAAAAACTGGAGTAAGAGAAAATTGTGTGAGTGTTTCACACCAGATTTTTTTTTTTTTTTTTTTAAAGGGCCAAACCAACAATGTTTGTAAACATTGCAAATTTTATAGAAATGTTTAAAAAATTAATTTGTATTTTTTTTTTTTTAAATTGTGCAAATAGAAATATGTTAATTACTATAATAATATAAGAGAAAGTGCTGCGAGTATAATAATTTAAATTTATTTTATTTTCTTGTTCATATAGTTAAAAAAAAAAAAAAATCAATAAATTCCTCTATTTCAAGTAAAATTCCAGTGGATAAATAACTTTAAAAAAAAAAAAAACTAAACTTCTTTTTTTTTGACGTACAATAACCGGTTGTACAGGTGTATTTACTTATATTATGAAGAACTTTGGAATAAATAATTATTCTTCTAGGAAAAATATTTTAGTCAACAAAAAATAAAAAATAAAAAAATATAGATAAATAAAAATGATTTATTATTTAAAAATTACAATTTTTATTTGAATATATAATTTTATTAGTTTTGACTTACCTTTTTATCTGTGTTGTAAAAAGTAAGTTTTTTTTTTTTTTTTTTTAAATTATTTAAAATTTTTATATAATGGAAGTCATTTAAAAGGAACTAGAAGGGATAATTAGTGCAGGTGTTATTTAACAAAAAAACAAAACAAAAAAATAAAAAATTTTTTTTTTTATTTTTTAACTTTTATTGAAACACGTACCGGTTTTTGATTTTTTTTTTTCTTTTTTTTTTTTTTTTTTTTCATTGTTCTTTATGATTTTAATAATCAGGTTAAAAAAAAAAAAAATAAAAATAAACTTAAACATAAAAGGTACTTTTTTTTTAGCTCATTTATTTAGCTGCTTATTACATAATAACATTACATCCAAAAGAATTAATAATAATTTGGAACAAAATAATAAAATAATATATAATAATCATAAAAAGAAGAATAATAATAATGCATTAACAAAAAAAAAAAAAAAAAAACAATTCCTGTATGCACACTTGAACAACTCCATTCTCTTTCGGTATGACATTTCTCATTTACTTCTTTACAATTTTATTTTACAATATTCAAACTATTTACAATAATTTACTAGTATTTACTCTCAACAGAAAATAAAGAAATAGAAAAAAAAAACATTGATAATAAATACGTTGGACTTTTCTTCTTTTTTTTTTTTTAAATGACTATAAACATTTTTTTTTTTATTTTATTTTGTAAACAAATATATTTATTCTGGTAAATTAGGGCATTTTATTTTTTTCATTTTGAGATTTCATAAATTATGTAAAAAAAAAATGTACTCTACATATATAAATATGCTAGAAGTCTTACCTCCTACTAAAAATTGTTCAATTTAAAGGCACACCAAAAAAATAAAAAAATAAAAGGTAACATTGGATTGGAATGTTTTAATAATTTATATTTATTTATTTATTTATTTTTTTTTATAGATATATACGTGTTTTATTTGTACGTATGTATGTTCATATAATGTTATGTATGTGATTGTTTTTTTTTAGTAGGTAGATATTACAAATATTTCGATCCATTATTATAAATATTGAATTCCATGACTTTTTGAACGTGGCTGTACCTCTCAATTTCTTGTCCAACTTGGCCTTATATATATATATATATAAATACTCCTACATAATATTATTATTTATACTGGATAGAAGAATTTTTTCTTGACCAGTGTTGTTGCTTCCAAACAAGTATATTGGCTGTTTTTTGTATTTATGTGTTTCGTATTTTTTTTATTTTTATTTTTTATTTTTCTCAACTTGTAAACATGGACAAACATTACTATTTATTCTGCCATTTTTATTTAAAATATAATTAAGCCCCAGGTGTAGCTTCTATTTTTTTTTTTACTCCATATAAAATGCTTCAAGGAAATTTTTTTTCTTGTTCTCCATTTTGAAATATATCTATGTTTAATTTAAAGAAATTTATGTTTTGTGCCAAATAAAAGTATACAATTTTTTTTTTTTTTTGAAATAATTAATATGATTTTTTGAATATGCCCTCTTTTAATTTTATGTTTTACGTATCTTAAATAATCTAAAAAAAAAAAGAAAAAAGTAATTAATACTATGACTGTATGGGTTCTTTTTTTTATTTTTAACCCTAATAAACATGTATTTATTTATTTATTTATTTATTATTTTTTTTTTTAATCTTCATTTTCACGCGAGTTATTTACAATATATATAACAATCTATTTACAAAGTATATAAATGACTATTTACTATACAATATCACAATATTTAAGAAAACAAAATAGACATATAAAATCATTTAATTTTCTTTGTTTTTCTTTTAGTTTTTCTTAAAGATAGAGAAAAATTTCATCTACAGCCGCAACCTTCTACGACCATATCTTGATAATTTTTCAACACTATATTTTCATCATCAACATATAACATTGATATTGATGATAATTGTGTTGGTACACAGCATGCTTTTGGTACAGCGCTTGGATTTACTGAATGTACTAAAGTTTGTACAACAGCATGATTTGTGGAATTTAAATGATCGGCCAATGGAAATGGACAATCACCATAACAATAATATGCATCATAACCAGGCGGCGCTACAATCCAATCATCCCATCCAACATCTTTAAAATCTACATATAAAGCATGCCTTCTACATATATCACGTCCATCCTTTCTACGTTGTTTTTTCAACGATTGTGCACGTTTTTTTCTAGATAAAATTTGTTTTAAATCTGGTTGACGATTTTTACCATCGTCTAAATATAATAATAATGAATGTCCATTTAAATCACGTTTAATACGTAATTTATTTTGTTGTTGCGGTCTTTGACCTTTTTTTGTGGTCACTTCAATTAATAGACCATGATTTTGTTTTGGATGTAATGCCCATCGTTCAGCGGCTGGCAATACATCCAACGTTACTATTCCACCATCTTTTGTGGAAATTTTCGATGAATCAAGTAACCTTAGCAAAGGTGGCCTTTTACCTTTTACACCTGGCCTAACAATATCATGTACTAGAACTCTTTGAGCAAATTCACCGCCTAATACAGTTAATTTCAATTCGGCCGCTGTTACTTTTTCATCTTTTGGTACTTCTGATATGTTGAAAAATAATCTGAACCTATCGTGTCGTTGTTTTCTTCTATCGTCTCCTTTACCTGGAAAAATCAAAAGAAGAATTACTATAAGGAAAACATAAACACTTAAAAATATCAGTTACTAATTTAAATACTAGTAATAATTATACTCTTATAAGTTTTTTTTTTTTTTTTACTTCCTCAACTTGTCCTTGATTTTGTACATATTGGAAAAATACTACAAAAATGTAAAAATTTTTTTTTATATTCTCCTAATGAAGAAATGTATTTTAACAAGGTCATATGATGCGTATAATAAGATTTTTCTATCACCTAAAGTAAAATGATTAATAATTTACCTTATAATGATTTTATAACTTAATTGATTGTAAAAATAATTTATACAAAACATTCACGCACAAATTTCTCTACGTAAATGATGTTCCGTTGGTCCCTTCTTCAGGAGCTCTTTAGGATAGGAAAGGAGTATACATTCTACCTTAAAGAGTTCCTGAAGGAGGGCACCCAAAACGTTGCAACAAAGAATTCTCTTTTGTTTAAAAAATTCCTCTGGCCATTGCCAGAATGTTAATTAAATTCGAGGAGGAACATCTCATTTAAAGAAGTTTGGAGGGGGGGGGGAGAGAGTTATAGTTTCTTCAAAAAAGTCACTTTTATTGCGTTCAGTCTTTTATTGAGTTTCGAATTATTTGTCACTTAAATCTATATGTAAGAATTTCAACTAGATTTTTACTGTTTGCACAATGACTAATACATATCTTAATTACAAGATACGATTTGTACCATTGCAGAGTTCCCTTTTTTAGTCGCCTCCTACGACAGGCAAGGAATACCGTAGGCCTATTCTAACCAGGACCCAGTGTGAACTAAAGGTGTGGGGACTGCGGTATGCTTGCCACATGCCCCCTTATTCAAATCGCCGTCTGGCAAAACCTTAGCTCTTCATGGGCTGTTCCGCCATAAGGTTTTTTTTTTCGAATCCGATCAAAAATCATTTCCTTCCTCACAAAACGTTTCGTTAAAATATTTACTAAACCGGAAGTACAACTTTACTGATGTCTTTTTTTTTTCCATTCCCCAAATTTTTCTTGACTTCCTCGAAAAAAAAAAAAAATGTGGCTCTCAAATACGATTTTGCTCAAAACTTTGCATACTTCGGAAAAAAAATTAATTTTTGGAATATTTTGGGAAATCTGTATTAGGCTGTCTTCTGGTCTATAATGTAATCACATTCAAGTAATAGTAGCTTTTCTATGTGCTGAATATCAATATGTATTGCCACTGCTAATTTATGTTAAAAATCAATTACACTTTTATATAGTAAAAGAATTCAATTTTGAAAAAAAAAAAAAAATTGATCAATTATAAATGCATAAGTTGCAAATACGCAAAAGTAATTCATACCAGATTTTTCGTGTGATATTCTTCAGCGTAATAAAATTTAAATTGTTCTAGAATTCCATTCAAGAAGAAAAAAAAAAAAATTATTCGTAATTCACTAAACAGTATTTCTTATTTATTCTTTATTCTCTCATTTGGTATTTTCTCAATAAGAGAAATTCTCTCAATAAGAGAAATTTTTAAACAAGTTACATAAGATTGATATTAAAAGTGAGGACATTAAAGAAGTTATCTTTGTAATAATTTATCAAATGGAATGAGAGACAGAGACAAAATTTAGAACTACGATTGTGAGAGAGGGGCAGCAGGCAATATGACCTCTGACACTAAAGATGTAGGCGGACTAATACAGCCTTGGAAATATCTATGTTTTTTAAAAAAGAGGTTAGCCTTTTATATTTTCACTCTTAAAAAAAAAACTATCAGTCATTGTATCAAATTAATACTAAATATGTCCCGTTATTAAATTTATCTATTTAAATCATTCTAAATTTAATTAAAAAAAAAAATAAAATAAAATAAACCTGGTGTGAAACACTCACACAACTTTCTCCTACTCCAGTTTTCAAAATTATAATTGACAAATTTTATCGTTTGTGTTACCATTTAATGAAATTCGTCAGAAAACAAAAAAAAAAAAAAAAAAAAAACTGTCCAGTAAAAGCGCACTTCCGGTTTACTAATTTTCTTGAAACTCGGCATTTTTAATTCTAATTAATTGTTTGGATGATAGAATTGTATAATCAACTATGATAGCACTTTAGAGAAAAACATAACCCCACATCCTCCCATATTATTATTATTATTATTATTATCCAACCTCGGGTGGGCTATATCCCGGCACTGCAGCTAACAGAGGCTTATTGTGCCACCCCCGATAGTTCCTAGTAGACAAACCCTCCCTCCCTAAGGAGTTTGAGGACCTTCACCACCAGGTCATTTTGAGCTACTATCTCCTCAGGTCGCAAAGTACCAAAGGTTTCATACCTCAATTTGATTATTGCAACGCAATCGAACAACAGGTGGGAGGCCGTTTCCTCCTCTTCCTGACATAGTCTGCACAAGGGTTCCGCTCGAATGAGTCCTACCTTGTACAGATGTTTCCTGAACCAACCATGACGCGTAAATAGTCCCGTCACCAGAGAAATCTGGCTCCTACTCAGACTAAGAGTCATTTGGGTTCTTCGTTTACACAGTCCTGGCATCATCCTTTTACTGTGTATAACACCCGGGCTCCTCCTCCAGAGCTCTTCATGCTTACTGCGACCCCACTCTCTAATCGCTGCACGAATTGCTCCGCCAGTTATTCCCAGGACCGGCTCTGGACCAATGAACGGAGTGTTAGCCCCGTTCCTGGCCAGTTGATCAGCTGTCTCATTACCCTCAACCCCTGCATGTCCAGGCACCCACAACAGCTGTATCCTCCCATAAAAGTGCCCTTAAATGAATTTTCCCAGAGAAATGTTTTAAATAAAAATTGTAGATCTTTGTATGTTTAGTTTATATATAGGAAGTTTGAAGAAAATCGTTGGAGACATTTTTTGAGAAAATCACGAAAAAGTTAAAAAAAAAAAACAAATCATTTAGTTAAGTGGTAATATAAATGTACTTCCGGTTATCCGATTTTTTTTTTTTGAAACTCGGATTTTCAACAACATATTCAAATCTAATTAACCTTATTTAGACGATAGAATTGTTTAATAAATTGAAATAGCACTTTAGATGAAAACCTAATCCGACCACTCCCCTATAACTGCCCTTAAATGAATTTTCCTAGAGAAACATTTCAAATAAAAGTTATAGCTCTTTGTATGTGTAGTTGATATAACAAGTTTGAAGAAAATCGTCGGAGCTATTTTGAAAAAAAAAAACAAGTAAAGTGATACTTCCGGTTGAGGAATTTTGACAGATGACCTACCGTCTGATGCCATGGTGATACCTAAACGGAATATCAAGTTTCAAACTTTCTATGGTTTTTCGTTTTTGAGCTATGCAGGTTCACAGACACTCAAACACACAGACCATTTGCTAAAAAAAAAACTCTTTTTTCGTCTCAGGGGACCTCAAAACGGATATTTCCGGTAAAAACTCGATATAGGAAAAATTTACACGATTACAATACTCCCCTCTTACTTAGGGGAGTAAGAGAAAGTAATAAAGGAGAAAAGTATGTGGATTTATGGATTTAAATAAATGCGCTTCAAAATTAAATTTATTTATTTTTTCATCATCCATTAATTCAAGAACATAATAATGATTACGGAATTAACAATAGTAATATTGTATAAAGAATCTGAAAAAAAGGAATGTGTTAAGATTTACAAAATCTTGTCAGCCAGATTTATTATATTTACAAAATCTTCTATAAAAACTGGTTAAAATATAAATATTTATTTTATTCTGTTGTTTGCCAATGATTACATTAAGTCCGTTATTTTTTTTTTTAAATAATTTTGGCAAACTGTGTGCAATACAATGTAAAAGTATGTTACTTGTTTTCCGATCACTGATAATCAATATATGGACAGGTCTTGTGGGTGGGTGGATTCTAATCTTAAACAAAACTTCTTTTATAAACTTTGGATGTTTGCCAAACATTTTTTTTTGGAAATGTATTCTCACATATAGTATTTTTTATTTTTTTCCACAGGAAATATAGGTTTTGAGGTTTCCTGAGTACGAAAAAAACAATGTTTTTAGCGAATGGTCTGTTATGTGTACGTGGTGTGAACAAAATATTTCAAAAACCAAAAAAAATCGAAGGAAAAAACCAAATTTGATATTCCATTAAGGTACTACCATCGTATCTGACCCCAGATTTTTTTTTTTTTTCAGTTGTTTTTGCGATTTTCTTCGAAATAGCTCAATACATTTTCTTTAAAATTTGCAAACTAACTATAAACATTAAGGCATTTCAGTTTTTAGCGAAGATTAAGGTTTTTTTTGGAAGGTTCTGGTAGAGCTAAAACTTCATTAATGTCTATTGGCGAATGAGTTTCAACTTTGACAGACAAGATTGCCTCTAGATATGCCACCAATAGATAGGAGAAATATATAAAATATTAAGAAGGCCAACTAAGGATTTTGGCAAGTCGCAAGAAGAGCTTAGACAACACTTGAAGACAATTCTATATAAGAATGCAAATACTTAGGGTACACAATCACCACTTCGGGCATCATTCCAAGATTACGATCAATTTGAAAAAAAAAACGGTACCAGAATAGTCATTTCTCAAGAAATTAAAAGCTACAAGAGCATTGCTAAGCTTCGTGAACTTTTACCAACAATTAACAAATAATTTTGAGAAACACGAGTTCCTGAAGTGTGATTGTAATTTTTTTTTTTTTAAATTTAAGGCACCTCATCATCTATGGTCATTGGCGCCCGGATCCTTCTCAGTGTATACTGCCGGCGTCCGGGCAGTGTTCTCCCGTTACAGACAACACTGTCCATCATTGGACAGTGCGCTGTTAGAGGCTCCTAGGAAGAAAAAAAAATCTAATGATAGCACAGCTGGACTTGAACCCAGGACCTCTGCGTGGGAGTCCAGTACGCTAACCACTTAGCTTTTCCCTTGCCTTGTATACCCTAATTATTCACATTTTAGTTTAAACTTCTTTTTTTTCTTCGGCTTCTTAAATTCTTCAAAGTTCATCTGCAAATCTTGCTAAAACCCCTTAGATGGCCATGCTAATATTCTGTTAAGATATTAGGATTATAAATATTGGCGAGTGCTGAAGACAGCATCTAGGGGGAAATCAGGATGCCCAAGTTGAAGCTGATTCGCCAATAGATTGCAATGGGCGTGACAGAGAGAGATTTAGGGGTTGAAATACGTTTGGAGGCATTATGGTAGCACTCGGTGTAGCTGATTTGCTAACTACGAGTTTAGTGCTTGTGTAACGAATTTTCTTGGGGGCTTGATGAAACTCGCCTGATGAAGGATTTATTAGTTTTACTTTTACTTCGTGTTGGGATTTCACAGTAAGTGTGAACATTGGTTGGAGTGAGATGTTCACAGAATTTATTGATTTTTTTTTTAATGTTCGGAACAAAGATTTCGAAGTTCTAACTTTATTATGTTGATATTAAAAGACAACTTATACTTTATTTCAAAATCCATGATTCATAGTTCCAATTATAAAAATATTTTTTTTTTTTTGATAAATTAATGCGCAGTATATTGTTTAAATAACATCAATGATTTATTAATAATAATGATAACATGTCATTAAACTGTTGTAATATACATATTTTTGTTTCAAAAAAACAAAAAAAAAAAACAAAAAAAAACAAAAAAAAACAAAAAAAAAACGCGAAATCAATAGAAAATTGTTAGCAGACATTTTACTATAAAATTTCACAATAATCTTAGATATTAAATTTTATCTAGAAATGATTACAAAAGTTTATATTGTGTATATTATATATTTGATAAAGTTATTTTAGGAATAGATTTTTATCATAATAATAATAATAAAAAATGATATTTATTAGAACAAAATAAATAATGAAGCAAACAAAAATTGTTTCTAGCAGAATTAACATTAATTCAATTGAAATTTTCATTTTAAATAATTTAAAGGTTTTATTGCACCTCTCTTTGTTTTTGATAAATATTTTCGTGCATCTGTAATGTGATTGGTGTGTTATGTTGTATGCTTGTAGTAGCACGAGCGGTTTTGTAAAAGGGCTTATAAGTATATATGTTTAAGACAGAAGTATTAGTAATAAGAAAGTAGTCTCCACTGCTAACAATAAATATATTCTATTAAAATAATAACTACAAGTTATTTGCAAAGGAATTGTTTAACTTATAAATACGCACGGATGCTATAGAGAGCGAAAAACAAGTGTTCTGCTTCGGTGTCTACAAACCAAATTGTCTTTGAAGGAATGTCTTCTAATTGTTCGTTCAATTCCTCCCCTATGAGAAGAAGGGGATAGATAATGCTAACCATGTTCATGATTTGTTGATATTTTTTAAATTAAATATATTTTTACATTTCTTGCATCCATCCACATCTATGGGTTGAATTTAGAATATGTCCTAAACGGTTTATCATAATAAAAAATTGAATTATTTTGAATTTTCCCAATAAAAAGTGAGGTAAGACAGGGAGACCCTCTCTTTTTGTGGCAGTTTTAGAACAAGTTGTCAGTAGTTTGGAATAGGACAATATAGGTATAAATATATAAATGGTAAGCTCCTCAATAATTTGAAGTTCGCTGATGATGTTGTATTAATAGTGGCATCGAAGTACCAGCTTGCAGATATGCTTGAAGAATTAGAATATGCTTGCAGAGAGAGGTGGATCTCAGCATAAACCACATGAAAACTAAAATAATAACAAAAAGCACGACGGATCACACAGAAATGTCACAATGTAGGGTGGAGATAGTTGAGGATGTAGTGTACCTGGGACAAACTTGTCTCCTTTCATCAAATAAAATACATTTTATCAAAGGAAATTCAGAGACGTATTGCTCTGCCCTGGAAAAAATTCTGGTCTCTTAAAACAATTTTGAACTCTAAAATAAAAACTGAGTGGAAGAAGATTACCTTCAATACCAGCTTCCTCCCTGTATTGACATATGGATGTCAGACATGGTCACCTACGAAAGCACAGGAACGGAAGTATGCTGAATGTGAAAAGAAGTGATAGAATCAGAAATGAGACTATTAGAGCGGCAAATTCAGTGAGGGATGCTACGGGGTTTGCCAAGAAGTTAAAGTGGAAATGGGCTTGGTCATGTAGCTAGAAGGGACAACTAAGGCTGGACCAAAATTTTAACACAATGGACACCTTTAGGTAGGAAACGGAACAAGGGTAGGCAATTAAAGAGGTGGTCAGATGAAATTAAGATGGAAGAAGGAATCAATAGGAGGAGAAAAGCTCGGGACAGGGAATATTGGACCAGGAAGAGTGAGCAGTTGGAAGCGAGGGCATTGAACTCCCAGTTACAAGTTACGGTTGGTCACCGAATTTGACTATAACTCTCTTTAGGGAAGGCCTACATATTTTGCATATGCAATTTAGAAGAAATGGAAGAAAAGAAGATGTGAAAAGAAAACCTTTTGTGTTTGTGATTAGTGATTTTTATTTGAATTTTAAATTTGTATTTATTAATTTCACGGTTAGGTATTTTTTTCTGATATCAGATCAAAGGTTTAGAATAATATATATTTATAAACGTAGAACTAAACGATACTGCAGAAGATTACCCAGAGTTATTTTCCTTTGTTCTAGTTCAATATTTCTGGGAAATTAAGGTTTGATGAAGCTGGTAATAAGGATTATTTTTCACTTTGTAATGGGATCTGAATCATTAAAGATTCATAGGATCCGAAGAGAGGTGAAACAAAAAAAAATGAATCAAAAAAAGTTAGTTACTCCCCCACCTAGGCCAGACTAGGAAGGGACAGTTGAATTCATATAAGTAGAACGACAGCAGTACAGTTTACGGCCAGTTAACAACCAGTCAGCCTATCTACTACCTTCTCATCACTCACCCAGTCTGTCTCTTTATATATATCTCTCGCTACCTAACTTCTACATACTTGTAAATTCCTTGCAGTTTGTGCGTTCTCTCATTCATTATACAGTGTTCAGCTTATATTCTAGGTTACTTGTCTAAAAACCCATTCTCTCTCCTACTCACATTCATTATAATTCTAATGCCATGTAAGTAGAATATTCTGTATAATATGAAAGAGCGCAACTAATGTTAAACAAAAAAAAATTTTTAATGAGATGTTTGTACAGCAATGGCCAGAGGAGTTTTTAAAGAAAAGAATTCTTTGTGCTTACGTTCGGGTACTATTGGCGCCCTTTTCACTGAAGAAGGCGCCAATATACCCGAAACGTAAAGCAACAAAGAATTCTTTTCATTAAAACTTCCTCTGGCCATTGCCGGTACAAACTTTATTGAACTACATTGAAATTTTAAGGCCTAACGATTTGAATACCATTTTAAAAAAACTGTTAACTTTGATGGAAATTTACCAAAACGTCCCTGAAAATTTTCAGCAAATCGAATTTGTTGAGCGATTTTATATCAGATTATTTTTTCATTTCATTAATAGTTAATAAAAAAAAAAAAATTGTAGATCATAATGATCGATATGGCTGAATTTTAGTCAAACAATAAATAACATGACAACTTTGTTTATAATTATTTGTTGTGGTGGTTGGTTCCGCAGAGCTGGAATGCATCAGAGACATTTTCCGTGGTAGCCTGCTTCATTTTGTGGTCATCGACCGGTTTCGGGCGTTCGCCCATCTTCAGGATGCGTTTTTCAGACAGTGTGCCAACACAGACTCGTATAGAGTAACTTAGTTTCACACTAACTGAGGTATATTTTTAAAAATACTAAACTCTTAAACTAGGTAAAGGGATGTGGCCAGATGGGTGGGAAAACACGTGTTTGGGTTGTTAAAGGGCAAATTCTTTTCTTACAGTGGACGCAACACGCGGGGGTCTAATCTTTAAACTCTGTTGTTGGAGGGAGACTTACTTCACAGTTAACTAACCAAAATATTAAGAATATACAAAATAAAAAATGAGATACACAAAATAAATCTAAATAAAATTAAACAACGATTAAACTAACATTTAAAATTCATTCATTCGTTTAAAATTGAACGATTTTTTATATAATTAAGTTAAGTTTTTCCAGTTCCAGAGAATTAAGAAATTCCAGTCATTCTTTCACTTTTTCACGCAACCCTCACATCCTCGCAAGCATGTATACCTAATTATGTTTTCTTATATAATTAAGTTTTTTATTATGCATCCCACAAACCATGTCACATCATCACTCACATACATCATCCAAATACGCACTTTTTTTTTTTTTTTTTTTAAATATATATATATCTAAACTAGTAAATTTATATGTACATAGTAGATTTAAAACTAACCTAAACTTAAAATCTATTTAAGAACTATTTGTTGCGTGTGTAATTGTGTTTCTGTTGCTATTGTGGGAAGAGTGTTCTGAATAATGGTTCACTAGCAAATTTTGTCTGTTCATTTATTAAGTTTTGTGTTTTTCGTTTATATATTTCGAGTTGTTCTACTATGTCAAGTCGTCGTCCTTTGTGGCCAGGGTGTATTAGTTTCATCGTGGTCGTTATGTCATCGGGTTTGTGTTTGTTAGTGTTTAGGTGATTGGCGTAATTTGAGTCAAGTTTGTTGTATTTGTATGATCTGATGTGTTCGGTAAATCGTTCCTTGATTTTTCTGCCGGTCTGCCCCACGTAAATGTTGTCACAGTCCGGGCACTTCAACTCGTAGACCCCACTGCTGTCATACACGTCAGTGAACTCGGTACGAGTGCGGAGTTTTTTGCCTAATTTGTTGTTTGTCCGGAAGGATGTCTTAATGCCCAGTTTTTTGAAAAAATTTGTGAGTTTGTACGTGTGGCTTCCAATATATGTGAATGTGGCGAATTCGAAGATGGGTGGAAATATATGAAAATAATTTGTTTATAATTATTCTTACGGTAAAAAAGCTGCTATATTTCTCTGTCAAGATAAATTGCTCAGGAAATGTAGAGATTTGCAAAGAGATTTGTAAAGGGAAAATTGTGAGAGGATTTTACCAGGAAACGGTCATCTGGGTCCAAATTTAGGCATGACTTAAAAGGAATATCGCCATATCACGGAATGGTGAAAGAAAAAAAACAGGCAAACACAATTACATACAGGACAAGATATAACCAAGCAAAAAATGCAATGAACTCTTGGTTCTACCTTATAGGTAGGTTATAGTTAGCTTTAGGCAGTTACCTAGTCAGTTCTAGGATCTGAATAAGTTACAAATGATATCTTCATTGTATACTGTATATCTTCATTGTATTCATTGTATATTAAATCATATAAATATATATATATAAAAAAAACTGAAAAACCAATCTACTTCTGCCAAGTATTCCAAAATATTGCGCAGTTTTGATAACTATATAATTAGAACAATTAAAAAATATTTAAAGAAAAAAAAAATCTGGTATAAAACACTCACACAAATTTCTCTAGCTTTCTATTAATACAGTTTTGTAATACGTAAAATGACAAGACCAAAATTTTCATCCCATTTGAATATTAACCGTGCCCGTAATTAAAGATTAATATTAACACATCATACACGACGTAGCCCATAGCCTTGCACCCAGATTTAAAATTGCACCTTCGCAACTCGTCGGAGGGTTCACCGAACAGTCCTATGTGTATTTTAAATTGTATTACACCATTTTATGATTTGAGTGCCCTAAGTATAGTGATATATGCCTCAACGAGATTTGTGTTCCTCGCAGATTTACACGAGGTAATTAATGGAAGAGATTTATAACAGCAACCAAAGAGAATAAAGAGAAGAGAAACGAACCTAAGCACTTTTTCGGACTGGAGTGGGAGAAACTGTATAAACACAGCGAAGGACAGTCCAGAGACAGACAGTTCGATACAGTTCAATATAGTCCACTATAGTTCATCATCTCGCCAGTCACTTCATGTCATTCTCATACCACTATACCTTAACCATTCTCTACTGTAAAGTCCAGGCAGACTGTGTCTCATTATTATTATTATTATTATTACACATAGTTAACCAGTATAACCAAGTCTTCTTAATTCATCAACCGGGCCCAAATTCTCTCCACCTTACACACATTCAT
Source organism: Triatoma infestans (assembly GCA_011037195.1). Classification (NCBI taxonomy): domain Eukaryota; kingdom Metazoa; phylum Arthropoda; class Insecta; order Hemiptera; family Reduviidae; genus Triatoma; species Triatoma infestans. The sequence continues at coordinate 15,099 of JAAEAF010013992.1, forward strand.
TATAGATTGGTCTGCATTTACTTACTGCCTATGTTACGGGATGCCTACCATGAGCGCCCGCTCTAGCGGTTACATCGCCCCGGACAAAAAGACAAATTGCCGCCCCTTAAGAATATATATATATACTTTTTTAAGCAAGTCAAGGCATGTTCAAACACAAGCTGAAGCAACGCTCTGCTCTGCTCGCATGCTATTCTGTTTAGAGAAGTATATGGATGTTCAAACAAGTTCCAAGCATAGTCCTTTACAAATTCTGTGTTAATTTATTCAATACTAGGGTAAATATTTTTAGCTTAAGACTTATTTTTTTTGGGCTTAACAATAAATATCATATGCCGATAATACCCAAGGCATTGCTTTTAGACATAAACAATATAAGTACGCTATGCACTGTAAATTTTTAGAGAACGAAAAAATCGATATGTGAAATTTTCTATTAATTGAGTATTTAACACATCAATATTTTTTCTCACATTTACAGCCAAAATGGAGGCCCTAAGTTTTGGCGCCCCGGACAAATGTAAATAATGATTGATACATTATATAATTAATTCATAATTATATTAATATTATACTAATTGCATTATACTTATTAATTTGTGAGACTCGCCTGATGGTCTTTGACCAAGGTGTGTCTTTTATTGTAAGTTTGTATATTTGATACCTTATATTATAAGCTAAACAAGCGATTATTATTATTATTATTATTATAAAAAACAAAAAATTATTTGTACTTCAAATTTTATTTATTTGTCCTAATATAAAAAAAAATCTGGTGTGAAACATTCACACAACTTTCTCTCTTACTCCAGTTCTCAAAATTATAATTGACAAATTTTATAGTTTGTGTACCAAATTTAATGAAATACGTCGGAAACTGAAAAAAAATTGTTCAGTAAAAAGCGCACATCCGGTTTATTAATTTTCATGAAACTCGGAATTTTCGCCATCTATTTATTTCTAATTCAATTTTTTTTTTTTTGATGATAGAATTGTATAATCAATTATGATAGCACTTTACCACTTTACTAAATGATTTTTTTTTTTTCACTTTTTCGCAATTATAATATATTATAACTTCCGGTTATCCGATTTTTTTGCAAACTCGGAATTTCAACAATATATTCAATTCTAATTAACATTATTTAGATAACAGACTTGTCTAATAAACTATAATACCAGTTTAGTTGAAAACCTAACCTCACCCCTACCCAGAAGTGCTCTTAAATGAATTTTCCCGGAGAAATATTTCAAATAAAAGTTGTAGCTCATTATATGTGTAGTCGATATAAAAAAGTGAAAAAAAAAACAACAAATAGTAAAGTGGTACTTCCGGTTGAGGAACTTTGTCAGATAACGTACAGTCAGATTCCATGGTGATACCTAAACGGAATATCAAGTTTCAACTTTCTACAGTTTTTCGTTTTTGAGCTATGTTGTACACAAACACACACACACACACACCCACAGACTATTTTCTAAAAACCATTTTTTTTTTGGACTCAGGGGACCTCAAAACGGATATTTCCGGTGAAAACTCAATATTGAAAATTTGATACGATTACAATACTTCCTCTTACTAGGGAGTAAGAGAAAGTAAAAATATAGACGTGGTGAGGGGACAAGTACTAATCTTATATATTTAAAATTTAACATCACAAAAATGTCTAAAAATCAACTTTTTTGGGGGGAGGGAAATATTTCAAATAAAAGTAATAGGTTTATATCTATGCAGTTGGCATACCAAGTTTAAAGAAAATTGTAGCTGTTTCCGGTAAACTTCCCCCCAAAAAAATTTAAAAAATCTAATCTGTAAAGTCGCACATCCGGTTGACCAAATTTTCTTCAAATTTGGAAACTCGATCAATAATTCATTCTAAAGTATATTAAATATTACGTAGGTAGTTAAACCATACATTGTACAGAAGTAATACGAATAGTTTAGTTAAGAGGAAAGTATAACGCTATTGTTTTCTCAGAATTCCTCAAAAAAAAAAAATAAATAAATACATAAAAATTTCAAATAGATATGATAGGTATATATGTGTATAGTTAATATATGAAGTTTAATGGAAATCGTTGAAGCAGTTTTCGAGAAAATCACGAAAAACTGAAAAAAAAAAAAAAAAAAACATTCAGTATGACGTACTTCCGGTTGATGTATTTTGCTTAAAATTTTCGTGGCGATCGTAGTACCTAAACGGAATATACCAAGTTTTAGGTTTCCTGTAATTTTGTCATTTTTTTTTAAGATATTTTGTTCACGCACGCACACACACATTCAGACCATTTGCTAAAAACAATTTTATCGCACTTAAGGGGGGGGAGACATGGATTTCCGGTGGCAAAATAATTTCGAAAAATTGACACGAAAGCAATATTGGCTCTTACACAGAATCATACGATTGATATGAGCTGCAAGGCTCAATAAACACAATAAATTTTGGGAATCCGAAAAACTTTGATATGATACTTATTAGGTTTTATATATTATAAAAATGTCTCTCTTTCAAAGTGGTTATAAAATAAACCCGTTTCACTGCCAGATAGACTCTTGACTTCTCAGGATTTTCTTTATGCAATAATTACACCCACCAACTATTTACAACTACGAGTATTTAGAAACAATTCGCGATCAATAGAGTTTCATTCACTTAACATTTTGTTCAAACCGTCTTGTCTTAGCAGCCTGAGCAATATTCGTTTTACATTCTTTTATTTCTGGTAACAATAATTACGCATGGATCGTGCTGAATTTTCCAAAATTGAGACGGCTGCAGCCTTTCTTGAATTACAAAAATTAGAATGCAGTCGCAAAGGATAGAAAAAAAAACTGATGGAAACTGGTGGCATAGGTTGACTAGTTATGGCTCACTAGTAGATTATAGTGCAACTTATTTATTTTTTTTAATTAAGGCGCGTCAACTTCTAAGGTCATTGGCTCCCGGAGCATTGTCAATGAACTCCAGTCTCCAGACAGGGTTTTCGTAACAGACAACACCGCCCATCACCGGCCGTTGAGGCTCCTAGGAAGAGAAAATTTAAGGGTTGTGCTAGACTGAAACCCGACACCTCTGCGTGGGAGTCGTCCAACGCGCTACCACTGAACTAATCGCCTCCCCTTGTTGAACTAATCGCCTCCCATTGAGGAGAGTGGTGAAGAGAAAGTAAAAACATATTAAATTTCACAAACAAAAATTTTTTCCCCTTACCTGAATGTGTAAATCTTCTAACAGTATTTGCTGATCTTGTCATTCTGCCAGGAAGATGTAGAAATGGTGTATCTAAATCAAGACCCGTCTGTTGTTTATATAATTGTAACATATCTTCAGGTACGGTTAATGAAGGGACAGCTCTAGGCCTTTTCTCTAAGCCGAGCAGCCTGAGCAATCCTGTTTCTACAGCTTTACGATCTCCTTCCGCCTGCTGCAACACTGCCACACTCCATACCACCATCACCAGCCACACCATGGTCGTCGATCACACTCCTATAACAGCCATAAACAAAAATAACAGAAATTAATTATAAAATTTTTTGGAAAATTCAAGCTAGTAATAATAATGGAAGTGACAAGGAAAGAGAATTAGAGAGAATGTATTCTAGAGAAATAAACTTGAATATATGCTGAACACTTGTATAATGAAAGAATATACAAAACTGCAAAGACTTTAAAAGTATATAGAAGTTAGGTAGCGAAAAAGATATATAAAGAGACAGACTGGCTGAGTGATGAGAAGGTAGTAGAAGGTTGCCGACTGGTTGTTAAAACAATAGAGCAAAATTGTCTATTGTTGCTCTATTAATATGAATCGAGCTGTCCCTGAATCATTATAGATGCATAGGATCTGAAGGGCGGAGAAGCACACATTAGATGAATCAAAAGTTAGTTACTCCCTACCTAGGCCCGACTAGCGTTTTACGAGTAGTCATAATTCAATTTCCGCATGGCATCATGGTAGAAACCCTAGAAGCGAAGACCAGAAACACGGCCTATTTTAAATGTTTACTTTTTTTAAATGTTTCTTAATATTGTATAGATGATAGAATCGTATACATTATCTCTAAGTAATTTAGAGGAAAGTTTAACATTAAAATCCCGCAAAGAATATGTTTTCTTTTTTTTTTGGAAAAATATTTCAAATGAAAGTGCCAGTCCTATATATATGTTATTTAAAAATCCAAAAAAAATCTTGCACCGGTTTTCCGAAAATTACGAAACAATTAAAAAACTCTTATTAATCCTCGATTGAGGATTTTAATCAAAAATTACACATTCACATAAACTGATCAACAACTGTTAAAATAGATATTTTCGAACTCAAGAGATGTATTTCAGAACATATATTTCTGATGAAAAAAAAACGCAGTTCGAAAATAATTGACACTCCTAATAATTAAGTAATGGAATGGAAAAAGTCAGAACAATAATTCAAATTCTTAGAAAATTCAAATTACACACACTATTAAATCCATGTTGGACAGGTTATTAGTAAATATTAGCTTAAAAATGTTATATTTAGATGAACCGTTATAATAATGCCTCTTTCATTAATTAATATTATATATTTTAATATAAAAATTCTAAATTCCAGAATTTTAAGAAAACCCTAAAACAATATACACGTATAATTATTTTTTCTATACGGAAATAATTTTCATTTCTTAAATTATTTCAAAAGAATATACATTTTACTATATATACACAGATGTCTTGTCCATCCTTGAAAGAGATTGGGACCTATTATTGTTACATGTCTTGAGTTAATCTTACGCAATGTTCTATTTAAATGTAATCATATTTTTTTTTTTTGTTCTATTTTTTTTATTTTTATTAACAGGCAGAAAGTCTAATTATTATGATTGTATTTAAAGTTTAATTATTAATTATTCATAAAAATTACAATAAATATTTTGTTAAAAACAATGATAATAATTCCTTTTTCTTACTTTTATTTCATTCACTGTATTAAGAATAAACTAAATATTAAATTACTAACCTGTGTGTGTGTATTATAATGTTAATAAAGTTTCCTTAATTCAATTATATATTTCATATAATCTAATATTTTGTGATAAAATTTATAAATAATTGAATAATGACAATTTTCTAAAATATATATATATAATTTTTCCATAAACATTTTGTATTCCTTTTAAATGAACTCTATAATGGATCGTCGGACCGATTATATTATATTATAATTTATTACGAACTTATTTTCAAATAATACTTATTTATAATAAGATTATTACATAGTAATAATATATGAAATATCCGTTCTCTGTATTGTTTAAAAAATATGGGTGGTCCACAATATTTTAGGCTATCTGGGCCACACTTAAAATACAAATACTAACCGATAGCTGATGAGTAAATTTTCCAGATAAGCCGGTGCTTATAATTTATTCAATTCATAGTAGTTTCGAAAGCCGTTTAAGATAAAGATAGTGTTAGATTAAAATATTCGTTTAAGCAATTGCTGATGCAGAAAATTTACTTATCTAAGTTAATTAACTTCATTAATATTGTTAAAGATTTTACTATAAAACTAAAAATTGGTTAGCATAAAACTTGTTAGATAACTGACATTGTATTTGAAGAAACTTATATAATAATAATATCTGAATCGATGAAAGTAATTAAAAGAATCTCAGTGAGTTTTCAAGATGCTCTACAGGATATTTTTACACTTTTTCTACTTTTATCTAATTTTACTCTTTGTTTATTATTATTATTATTATTATTTGCCTGTGGGGAGGGACCAAATCCTACGCTACCCAAAGCCTCACTAGGCCCATATAGCTATCCCAAGAAAAACAACAATAAACCGGGTCTAGAACAAAAATCCAGACCCGGATCTAATCCATCTATGATTCACCGTAGTCCGAATAAATCGGACAATAACCTTAAGCGGAAATAGCCTAAGCTCTTCCACAGACATCCTGTTCCGACCAAAGGTCCTGAACCTAATTTCCTCACAACCCAGGCAATCAGTCATAAATGGATGGGTGTTTCCTCCTCTGTCTCACAGAGGCTTTACAAAATGGATCCGGTAGGAGTCCCATTATGTAGAGATGTCTCCTTAAACCACCAATGTCCAATGTCCACCGATGTCTCCAATGTCTCTGGGGGTAAGAGATCCAACCAGATGTCTGAGAGCGTTCCGTGGAAAAACACAGCAACGTCTCACTAATGGCCTTGTCCGGACCCCCGATGAGCATTTTGGACTGCCGAAAACCAACTGAGCTCATCCATAAGGATAAATGCTGTGAAGCTGTCCATGTCTGGAAGCCTGACAGACATGTGCCAGAAGACACGCCAACAGCAGGCTCGGGACCAATGAAAGGAAGATAGGCGTCTAATTTGGCAAACCTATCCACCTCCTCATTCCCAAAAATTCCCATGTGACCTGGCACCCAGACTAGAAGTACATCTTTCAGAGAAGAAAGCTCTTCCAGTCTTTTAGAACATTCTAACACCAACATTCTAACTCTTTGTTTTTTATTTCATCCTTGAAAATATTTTCTAATAAATGTTCACTATGCCAAAAAAGTGAAGACATGAATCATGGCAGGACTGTAAGGCGAGGGATATTAATCTCTGGAAAGAAAGAATTTATAAAGTCCAGTCGCAACTGGGTTCTATGTATTTAAAAAAATATCAGGTAACATCTAGACAACTTTGAACTGAATAGCATGTTTTCTTTTGTTAAAAATGTAAATAAAACCAACTGTTAAGCCGAGATATTTCCATACTCCTTAGAGAATCTGAATAGTATCAAAAAGCATTAATAAATTAACTTATTTATATTAGTCTAAAATTTGTTTGTTGGGCTAGCTTCAAGGGATTTGTTTGTCGGCGTAGGGAAGGGAATACGCTAAGTGGTTAGCGTACTGGACTTCCATACGGAGGTCCCGGGTTCGAGTCCAGCTATGCTACCTTAAGATTTTTTTTCTTCCTAGGAGCCCCTACAGCTCACTATCCGGTGATGGACAGTGGTGTCTGTAACGAGAGAACACTGTCCGGAGAAGGCTCCGGGCGCCAATGACCATAGATGTTGACCCCTTAAAAAAAAAAAACGATGTCGTCCGCGGATTGGACATCCTTGCTTTTAAACATAGTTCTATTTATTTATCTTTGACTTAGCAGTAATAAGGTACTTATAATGATCTTTCATCAACCATTTATTTTCTATTATGCGCATTTTAACTTTACGAGTTTCTTTACCTGGACAACACCTTGTAATATTAATACAGCATTCAGGGGGTAGAACTTTAGTTCTACTCGAGAAAATAGCCTAGAAAGAAAATCACGTGAAGACTTAAAACTGTGTTAAATAAAAAACTAGCTGAAAGTTTTGGTTGAAGCGGATCCTCATTCGGGGATTAGAAAACTTACATAATATACCTGTGTTAGGTTGTGCCAGTTTCCAGGCCAATGATAAGATCAATAATCTGAATAAACAGGTCCTACATACATATGCTGATAGTATCAGAAGTACCGGCAATTTTCTTGATTGAATAAAAAAAAAGAAATGATTTTCTTGTTATAATTATTATTATTATAATATGGATCACACATATATCAGTTATCGCCTATCTGGAGAGTTAATGAATATCAGGGGACTGAGATGGTTGAAGCTTAAATCTCTGTTAGTAATCTCTCTTAAATCTCATAGACCGCTTAACGCAACTTATTACGCCGTTTTTTCCCGTTGCTACAAACTACAACGCTAGATTCCTCAAAACAGCAATACGCTATGCTATAAAGTTCTGCTTCATCCTTCATCCCAAACAGACTTATCATTTGTTTCGCGCTTAGAACCATTCCCAACTGTTGCAAAAGTCAAAAATTCAGTATCCAGAATTATCATCATCATCCAGGTACATAGAATTTGAAATAATCTTTGATACAGAACATTGTTTCTTGAAGGCAACAATATGTATAGAGACAGCGATGGAAACATTTGAATAAATATAAAAATAGACGTTATACTTTGTATTATCAAAATGGACATTTTGACCTTTAAAACAAATTATAATTTTCTGAAATACTACTAGATTTAGTTAATAATGTTAAGACATTTTAATAATTAATAATTAGTTGGTAATGTTATTACTTCTAATTAATAATAGTTGATATTAACCCCTTTCTATATTTTTCTCTGAAACATTAGTTTTTGCCTTGACCGTTAATGTCAAACCATGTCTTGTGAGAGGAACACCAATGGGTGAAGAAAGAATGTTCAATAATACATTGTAAAATGTCGCCTAAATGTGCATTTTAGTAGTAAGAGAATTGTCGCGTCATTATTTGGTGAATGGTCGGCCACATTAACTCGTCTATTTTTGACGTTCTCTTCCCCATTACCTTTACCATAAGGCGGATTTTAGTTATATGAATAATGATAACTAACTTACAGAAAGAATAATGGCGTATTTTTTTTTGCAAGTGCCATGGATCTAAACTTGTTTACGCCATTTTTTTCTTTCTTTTACGGCTATATTATAGGGTAAGCCTCGCGATCGTGTGAAATTTAGAATATTGAAATTTTACCTGATTCCAGAATATTACAAAAACTAAAATTTGATAATCCTTTTAGGTCCAGCGGCATTCTATTAAGAATGCAAAGAGCTATTTTATGCTCGGTGACTAGGGCCTATGCGACATCATCCACGGCCTCCTTACTGGTGGTCGCTGGAGTGTTGCCGCTCGATCTCCAAGCAGAGATGAGGGCCCTAAGATATAAGCACCAAAAAAGGGGCATGATCGTCCTTGATAGTCGGGAGTTGACTAGTCATATGCCTCCTGCTCTCATAAAGAAAACGATCCTAGAGTATGAGATAGGGAAGTGGCAAAGACGCTGGGATGAGGCAGTGACAGGAAGAACCACTTATGAGTTCCTTCTGATCTGCATCACAGACTGTCGATGCGATGGCTGCGGATATCCCAGACCGTTACACAATATTTCACGGGTCACGGGGAGTTCAATTCTAAGCTCTTCGACTTGGGATTGAAAGATCCCCCAAATTGTGAATGCGGTCGACGGGACACGGTGCATCACGTTCTCTTCCGGTGTCCTCTCCTCGACGAGGCTAGAATCCATATGGAATTCAAGCTGATAAGTAGGGGGGAGAACTGGCCGGGAGAATGTAAAGAGCTGGTAAGAAATGCAAGGAATTTCGAAGACTTCGTCGAGTTCGCTCAAGAAGTCGCGGTAATAAGAAGGACTAGACGGATAAGTAGAGGTCCACCTCCCCGTGGCAGGGACGGGAACTTATTTACTTTGTAGATAAGGCCAAGTGGCCATAGGCACCGGTTTTGGCGCTATGCGCTAGGTACGGTGGCTAAGAGTGTGTGCAATAATAATAATAATAATCCTTTTAGGTGGAAGTGGTGGATTTGCTCGTGGTATGGAACTATAGATGGCGGATATTTATCAAAGGCAGAACAACGTTTTTATTCTTACCCGAAGCTACAGCTAAAAGTAGGATGTTTCCCAAGGAGATTTCATATGCGTTTCTCGCTTTTGGACAATTAAATGGGAAGTGGCATGACAAGGGGCTTGGTGGAAGATGGTAGTTGTCGTTGTGGAGCCGATGAGCAGAGTCGTTGCAGAGCATATTCTTTTGGTATCTGATGTGATTCATATGAGGACCTTAAGACTACGCCTATGGCAAAGGATTGGCCTTCACGTTCACCTCAGGAATGCAGCCATCCCGCTTCTGTTGAAGAATAGTGCAGCTTATGCGGGTGATTTGCGGAGGCGTCGTATGTGTCGTGGGGAGCGAGGCATGGTCGGCAGGGCATGCGATGCAAGGTTGGGTCTGTTCTCGTTGGGTGTGCGTAGTGAATGTTGGTCTGGATGTTACTTATTGCTTATTTGGAATATGAATGAGGCTTTTGTAGGTATAAATTTTTTGGGTTGGTTTCATGGTGGTATTATATGGGGGTCCGGTTAATTGGGATACGTTTTTCTGAGTGCATTTTGTACGTTTTACGGTTCTGTGCATAGCTTTTAATAGCTGTACTTCTTCAGGAATATATCGAGTACTGGGAGGAGATGGTTTGGGTCCCTTTTATTCATCTGCCAGTGAGATGAGTGTGGTAGTCCACTGTGCATACCTTTTAGGTATCTATACCGCAACTGACATCAAGGTTTTGGACGAAATCCATCAATCGGAAGTGTAATTATAGTCAATGTCAATTTTAGTCGATTTCATCGAAATTGACACCAACGATTTTCTTTTTTTTAACTTTGATTATTAACTAAACATATAAATATCTATCACTTTAACACGAAATGTTTTACTGGGTAAAACATTGATTTTTTGCGGGGGTCTTGAGGGAATGTAAACCACAAGCTTCCCTCTAAAATGTCACTTCAGTATAGTTTGGGGCTTAGCCAACCTACCTACATAATAATGAAGTAGATTAAAAACATTCATATAATTCCAAGATGAGTATTTTCTCGAATTGTACTAAAGATTTTCTTAAAATTTGGAAAGCTACAGACCTAGAACTTTTATTAGCAACATTGACTTTAGTGGTGTACCGGGGCTGTAGTTATTTAGGTTTCAATTTAAACTACTATTACAAAGCTTTATCCAGAAATTAACAGAGGGCGCTGACGGGTAAACAAGTATAATCTCCACCACCTTCAAAAGGAAATTTAAGCCTTTATAAGTTTTATTAAACATTTTAACCTGTTAGAATTATAATTGCCGTGTGCGTGCGTGTTACTGCACTGTGACCGAAGTTTGCGTATAAAACGCTAGATGGCCCTAGAGTTGATAAGTGGGGCGGTAAATTCGAGAGAGATAGACTTACCTTCTCTCCCACTCTAAAGAGAGTACGAGTACGAGTAGAGTTCGGGTGCGTGATCGTACGAAAACTTACTATCTAATGAGCTCTGTAAATGCCGATTTTACCGTTTTCTTAGTAAAAGACATTTTTCCATACTTTTCAGTGCATTTCAATAATTTTTCCTATGTGTATAAGTAAATATTTTCTTGTATATATATTTATTTTTGCTCCATATTTTATAAAATTATACCTTATTTCTTTTAATCTTGAAAATATATGTATAATTTTATTTCGCGTGTTCATTTTCTCTTTAAATTTAATTATACCAATATGAGAAGATCTCTTAACTTTTATCTGTAAGTAGTTTGCATTTATTTCTTACTTTTCTCTATTGATTAAATAAATTGGTTTAAAAGTCTGGCGCCAACAAAAAAAACCAAAGAAACGCCGAAAAATGGTTATAACCCATAATTGAATTAAAAATAATTACAACTAATATAAATATTTATTGAGTTATAGAGAATTATAGGGACAGGAAATTTATTAATTGAGGATCATAATATCAGGAGGAAGAAGTAGTAATTTAAAAAATAATGGACAATGCCGGTTCCTTTTCTTGATTTCACAAGAGCTTATTTTTTTTTTTTTTTTGCACATTATTTGTTTTATTGTTTAATTTTTTGTTTTTCTAAATGATCAGACCAAATGTGGCCACCCTAAGAATATTGAGGCCGTTGAGGCTGTTTAAAACAAAATAGACATTTTAAAAAATTACAAATACAGTAGCTGACAAAACTTAACCAGAGCAAGAGAAAAATAGGAAAATATAAGAGTACCTTCGACAGAGGCTTTGCAGATGCTGACGGGGTTGCCTCCTCTTGGATCTGAAAGTGGTTAGGTACGCGGGTAGATATTTTCTAAAGGGGGGTCGGGCGTTAAACTTGGGTAATATTAGTTTGATATCGCCCCCACCCGAGGAAGACATAGCGAGCTGGGCCAGGGACGTAGCTTATCGTGATCTGGATAACATATTATTGCGGGAATGGAACGAAAGATGGAAGAGTTCTACCAAGAGGAGGACAACATTTTCATTTTTGCCGGAGGTGAAGTGGATTTGTAACATTATTTCCGACGAATATGCGTCATTTGCGGTTTCACGGTTGGTCACGGGGCGTGGACAGCTGAATGGTAGAAATTGATGGGGGATGGGAGCTGTAAGTGTGGACAGGAGGAGTTATGTGAGCATGTGTTGTTGGATTGCCCTCTGTATTCTTATCTGCGTCAGCGCTTGCAGAGAGGGAGGTTGGGTTCCACGTCGCTCTGGAGAACAATAGTCTGTCCCCTGCTGCTCGAAAATGGTGTCGCGTACAGAGGTTTTAGGCGTTTTGCGGAAGAAGCATTTAAAAGGAGAATGGAATGGGTCTATAGAGGCTGATTTGCTAGGCAGTTTGCATGTTGGAATGAAAGTAGTTTATTGCGTGAATATTGCATGAATACAGGTTCAGGCTAGCGGTATTTTAGGTAGTTATGATCCTTAGTTTAGGATAGTTTGTAAGGTTAGATGTAGGGTTTTCTCGTACCCCCCCCCGGGAATATTGAGTACTGAGGGGCGTAAGAGTGTGCATGGTTGAATGAAAGAACTTAGTGTGCAAGGGTGTATATAAATTTTAATTATATTGGAATGAATGGAAGATAGGTTAGGTTCTTTGTCCCCCCCAGGAATATCGAGTACTGGGGGGATTTGTAGGTTAGGATTAGCGTATTTCCATTTTTTTTGGGGCGTCACGCTCAGTATTAGGGGCACCATTCAGGTTAAGGGCTCCTATACGGGCGGGTATGCGCGAAAGCCCAGGGACCGCCCACCCAGTGTGCCTTTTTCAATAAAAGAAAGAAATAACAAGAATTCCTTTTAAATAATTCATAATTATCTCCCAGTGAAGAAGATGTTAACGTTTCAGCGTGATTGCTGATGAAAATCTTTCGCATATTACAGTTTTCTAAGCTACTAACTGTTTGGATGAGTATGCTGTTGTTGTGGTAAGCTAGTTTTTCCCAAGTGGAAGAATTTAGAAAGAAATAAGTTCATATTAAATTGACCACCCTGCCTTGGACAATTATAATAATTTTTTTGTTTTCAATAATTTGTACTTTTTATTCAAACCGCAATAAACAATATTATATGAATCATTTCAAAGGGAAAACCGGATTTAATATATATATATATATATATATATATACAAAATAATGATGAATCATAACTAATTACAATAACAATATATAATAAATAAATTATGATTCATATATATAATGATTTCTAATTTCGGTACTATTTAATTTTATTTATGTTAGTTTTACTTTATTTATTGATCAATCATCTATCTTTTTGTTTATTAATTACTCTAGAGATTCGAAGGTAAAAATTAATTTACATTATAATCAATATGATTTTATTTTTATTTTATTTTAAGATTAGAATTACAATATTAAATTACATACTATTAGAAAAACAAAACCAAAAAAGGAATTTGAGATGATGATATTTAACTGGGAGGACTTAATAATGCCAGGGCATCAAATTCTAATGAAGCCAAACATTTATATATGCATTTTTCTTCATTTCCTTAACAGTTTTTTTAAACAAATTTACTTTTTTAATAATTGAGAGTGATGATGGGGAAAAAATATAAATTTTTTTAGTAAGTATCAGAAAATTTATAAGTGTTACATACAACATCAGTACGTTCACCTCCTTCTTAATCAAACAAATGATGAATATACAACATACATCATTGTATTATCAAACTGTGCACTGCATTTTTTATTATTATTTTTTTTTTAAACTCATTTTTTATTCACTATTTTTGTTTATCTTAAATTCACTTCATTTGATATCATTTTCATTTCAATTAATACTAAATTAATTATTAATTAACTTTTAATAATTTTATTCAGAATTAATTGTGTTATTAAATTATTGTTAATAAAACAAAACAAAACAAAAATAGCGTGAAACACTCACATGACTTAAATCTTCAAAATTATAAACTTAAATTTTTTTTTCTCAATTGCCCGCTAATACGAAAAATAGAGTGATAAAGGGGGCAGGCAATATGTTGATTAACACATATGATAGGTGTTTACATTAAAGTGGATTACATTATAATTAAAAAAAAAAACAGTTAATCCAATATCATTTGAAATCTAATATATTCTTCAGAACTCTCTAAAAGCAATTCTTCCGAGAAAAAAATATTAGAGGGTGATGTGTGTACCCGCCAGGCTGAGAACAATCGCGCATTGCAGTCATAAATGACACATAAAGCAAAAGAAAAACACAAGAATTGGGAATGTGTTACTGACTTCAAATGCCCGCAAGGGGTATATATTGCATGCAGTTACTTGAGGAGTAGCGACCCCAAGGGTTACCACAGTTCAGTACTCCAAGGACTTCATCAGAACAGTACACGATACACTTCAACTACATAGACTCTACACTTTACAGACAAGGACAAACGTAGTACACAAACTAGGGTCTCCGTCCCTAGTTAATTGGGGAAAGCCAAGGGAGAAGGAAGGGATTAGCTCAGTGGTAGCGTGCTGGACTAGCAACGCAGAGGCCCGGGATCGAATCCAGCATGCTGCCCTTAGATTTTTTTCTTCGTAAGAGACTCTACAACTGACTGACCGGTGATTGGAGAATGCTCCGGGAGGGGGCACAATAGATCTTTCATGTCACAGTGCAATAATCTCCTACAACAATCTACAATATCTACTGATTTCAAAAGCAGCCAGTAGATAGACAAGGGATAGCCGAAGAGATGTGGCTTTGTGGCTGTTTTTAGACTATTAACCGGCCATAATTATCTGCAGCATAATCTGTTTCGGATAGGGATCGCCCAATAATCCTAACTAGACGAGAGGACAGGTGAACAACATATCATCGAGATTTGCCTCGTACTTCAAGACATCAGCAATTATTCTTCTAAGTCAACTCCCTCTACCCTGCAATACCGTATCTATTGGACTGCAAGACGAAGATTGATGGCAACATCCACCGTCAGGCGTATGGAAAAAAAAATGACAATCTGCTAGCGATATTTATTGCGGAATATGAAGTTTGAACTTTCTACTTTTTTTTGAGATAGTTTTTGCCACATTCTTTCCTTGTCTACGAAACAAGGTATATGTACTATTTTGCATAAATCAATAGCGTACTAAAGGCATAAATCAATAACACCTAAAATGAATATCAAGTCTGGGAGGTTTTCTTATTGAGAAGATAAAGAAATCAGTTTAATTATAATTTGATTGCCTGATTTTTTTTTTTTAATGTGAAACTATTTTGCTGTGATCCTCTGGTGATACCTTGTAGATTATGTAATTTGAAATACAAGCAATAAATTTCATTGAAGGTTAAAGGGTCGATAAAAGATTTGGAAAGGATCTTGGCTATAAAATGTATATAATTTGGAGGTCATTCAGTAAATTATTTACATACATTTTGTGCTGATAAATAGGAAAACTTCAGTGATGAAGTTTCTTAAAGATTTCCCTTACGTAATAGACAGAAAATATTATAATCTGTTTATATTTCGAAAGTGCCTCATTTAGAAAATTATCGCTAAGGAATTCATTTTTTTTCTTTTTTTTAATTTTTTTCTTATTTAATTATCTGAAAACCAAGCGCTTAAAAATAAATAAAAAATAAAAAAAATAGAATAAAGTTGGAAATATATTGTCAAATTTTAACAAATACATGATTGGAAATTGATCTGTGTTTTGCCAGTATCCGCTAGCTGGTTATATTGTCACGGTGAAGTTCTTCTCTATCTCTCAATAGGGTTCGTATCTCCTCGCTAGGGAGATAGTCACACCGAGTTTCACACAATTCTTACTGTCCGCTCGTTGGAAGGAAGTTTTGAGGTTAGCAAGCTTATATAATTTAAGCAATAAATAAATTTTTTACTTTATCTATTATTATTTTCTCTTATTAGTATAAAAAGGAATATTTTAAAATAATCCACAGTCCCTGCATGCTACAGTAGCTGACAAAAACTTAACCAGAGCAAGAGAAAAAATATAAGAGTACGTTCGACGACGGAGGTTTTATAGATGCTGACGAAGTTGCATCCCCTTGGATCTGGAAATGGTTATTAGGTACGCGGGTAGATATTTTCTAAAGCGGGGTCGGGCGGTAAACTTGGGTAATATTAATTTGGATATCGCCCCCACCCCAAGGAAGACATAGCGAGCTGGCCCAGGGACATGCTTATCGTGATCTGAATATCTTATTATTGCGGGAATGGAACGAAAGGTGGAAGAGTTTGACCATGAGGAGGAAAATATTCTCCCAGGGATCTATAAAATTAGACCGGCACTATTTCTTATCTATTTTAATTCAATGTCTACCTACAGCGAGGTGAAGTTAGCTTTATATGCCGACCGATATTGCTATATCTACATCTCCTCCTTGAGACTAGATGTAAAATAGTCAATCGATTAAATAAAGCAATTGGGAACATTAGTAAATTTTGCAACAGATGGAAAATAAAAATCATTTATCAGAGACATTTTCCGTGGTAGCCTGCTTCATTTTGTGGTCATCGACCGGTTTCGGGCGTTCGCCCATCTTCAGGATGCGTTTTTTAGACAGTGTGACATCACAGACTCGCACAGAGCAAACTTAGTTTCACACTAACTGAGACCCAGCTCTGCAGAACCAACCACCACAACAAAAATCATTTAATTCCAAAACAGAAGCAATTCTTTTTACAAAGCGTAGGACTGTGTTGTAATAGGCAAGTTAACATCGGTGGAGAGATTCGTGTCCTGGGCCGAATACTGTCAGATATCTGGGGGGTGTATTGCTGGATAGAAAGTTGACTTTTACCTCACATATAAAAGACAGAGTCAATCGAGGCAAGTTAGCAATACGTATATGCTGTTTCCTCTACTCTGTAGGGAGTCCCAAACTGTCACCTAGCACTCAGATCATGCTGTATAAGGTAGTTGTCAGGCCAATGCTAGCTTTATGCCTCTCCATGATGGAGCTTGACATGCTCAACCAAAGTAAGCGTCTTTACAAATTATACAGAATAAATTCCTGCGACTGGCCAACAGATTCCCCTCGCTATACGCGAATTTCAGTTCTCAACTTGTCCACCAAGGTAGACTACGTGAAAGACTTAATTAAAAAGTTTGCGGTCAATTTTTTTCTCGAATGCTCTACAAGCGAGAACAACCTCTGTAGTGCACACTCTATTATAAAAATTTAAGTCATGAAAGTTTAGGGTTTTTATATACATTTTTTCCCTTAATTATTAAGAATAAATTTTAATACAAATTATTTTTTAAATTTTACTTTAAGTTGGAGGTTATAATTAAGTATTGAAACTCCATGTATATGAAAAAAAGATAAATCTCTATAAATATATAAATCTCCATTCTATTCTATTTTAAATAATCACTGAGAGGTATCAAAGAGAAAACAAATTTTTTGAATAGCAATAGGCTCTCTGTAATGCTGGAAGTTTCTGAAATTATATCCGGCTTGGCATTCTTCTTTTCAGTAATTTTGCTTAGTTTCAAAATTTCTTTAGTGACAGAGAAGTAAACTATTACTTTTAAAGTTTTTTGTTGTCATACAACTTGCGAATTAGTGATCCTCGAAATGTAAACAACTCAATGACACTAAACTTCTTTCAACAAACTCAATCAGCTAGTTTCTTCGGCGGTGGAAGAAAAATAGGGAAAAAAGATCAGAATTAAGGAAAATAAGGCATGCTATGACGGATAAATTTTAAAAATAATTTTCCAAAATTGGTTTTAACCACTTCTTCCAGTGAAGACTCAAAATTTTTGGTAATTGCGTATAAATTTCAAATTGCTAAGGGATAAAAAAGGAAATCACGACTGTTCACAATTATAGATCAATTTTATTCATATTTGAATATTTAATAAATATAAGATTTAGATTGTTATAGGGGATTATTGCACTGCCATCTTGAAAGATCTACTGTGCCCCCCGGAGCCTTCTCAGTGCACTGCCGGCCTCTGAGCAGTGTTCTCTAACTACAGACAACAATGCTCATCATCGCGGACACTGAGTTGTTGCAGAGGTCTTCCAGGAAGAGAAAATCTAAGGGCAGAATGCTGAATTCGAACCTGCGATCTCCGTATTGCTAGTTCGGCGCGCTACTACTGAGCCAATTCCTTCCTTCTCTCTTGTCTTACACCAATTAACTAGGAACGGAGACCTTAGTTTGTGTTTGTCCTTGTCTGTAAAGAGTAGAATGTATGCAGAGTGATTGAAAGTTTTGACAATGTGCATGGAATACACTGAGCTGTGGTAACCCGTAGGGTCGCTACTCCCTTTGGTAACTATATGCAACATATTCTCCTTGCCGACCCATAGTTGTTGTGGTTGATTCCGCAGAGCTGGAAAGCATCACAGATATTTTTTCCGTGATAGCCGTGAATTTGCTCTGTGCAAGTCTATGTTATCACACTGTTTTGACAAAAAACATTCTGATGATTGGCGAAAGCCCGAAACCGGTCAAAGACCACAAAAAAAAGCAGGCTATCACGGAAATTATCCCCCCCCCCTGCAGACTTATTATTATTATTATTCGCAAAAGGGGAGGGCAAACCCTACGCTATCCAGCCCCCCAGGGCCCATATAGCTACCCCTAAAGAATAACATCCACTGGGACTAGAATAAAAATCCAGGCCGAGGTTTTAACCATCTAAGTTTCACCACAGACCGAACAAATCGGACGACAACCTTAAAAGGACACAGCTTAAGATCCTCTACCGATATCCTATTCCGGCCGAAGGTCCTAAACCTAATCTCCTCACAACCCAAACAATTCGTCATCAGATGCACGGGTGTTTCCTCCTCAGTCTCACAAACTCTACAAAAGGGGTCAGGCACGAGTCCCATTATATAGAGATGTCTCCTTAAACCACAATGCCCAGTGAGGAATCCAACCAGATGTCTGAGGGAGGTCCGTGAAAGACATCGGACCCCGCTACTCAAAGCTCCGTCCGGGCCCCCAATGAGCATTTTAGACTGCCGACAACCCACTGCACTCATCCATAAGGATGAGTGCTGTGAGGTCATCCACGTCTGAAAGCCCGACAAACATGTGCCAGAAGACACACCAACAGCAGGCTCTGGACCAATGAAAGGGAGAGAGGCACC
The DNA here is from genome assembly GCA_011037195.1 of Triatoma infestans. Lineage (NCBI taxonomy): Eukaryota > Metazoa > Arthropoda > Insecta > Hemiptera > Reduviidae > Triatoma > Triatoma infestans. Next base: position 34,110 of record JAAEAF010013992.1, read on the forward strand.
TAATTTGGCAAACCTATCCCACCTCCTCAATCCCAAAAATTCCCATATGACCTGGAACCCAGACCAGAAGCACATCCTTTAATGAAGAAAGATCTTCCAGTCTTTTAGAACATTCCCCCTGCAGACTTACTAAATATTAACATTACATAAGTATAGACAGTGCTAGAACCATACATTTTAGTTGCTGATTTTTTTTTTTTTTTTAGAAATACATTCCCGGTAGACACTACACAGATTCACCCAGAAAACTTTGAAATCTTAATTTTTCTGCATCACTGTTTTCAAATAAAATTAAATAGATTTATACATATTTAAAACATTAGTATTTCCAGTAAATTTGAAACATTATTATTATCTTATATTATTTGCACTTTCTATTTGGTGTTGATTTAAAAAAAAAAAAAAAAAAAAAAATTGAACAGTTTTCGACAAAAATTGCGAACTCAAAATCCCTGGTTGCCGTCTAATTTCCGGTTTTTTTAACCAAAAAAAAAACTTCCTGTTGCATCCCAATGGTGGAACGTAAACGAAATAATAAATCTGACGTTTTTTTACGATTTTTTTGGAGATATATTGTTCATATAACTAGATACACAGACACACACACAAACACATACATATATACATATACATATACAGACCAATCACTAGAATCTACTATTTTTTTTTTTTGTCCGGGAGACTTCTTCAAAACACTGAGCTTTCCCCGTGAAAAATAAATATGAAAAAAATTTTCATACAACACTCATTTTTTTTTCTTACAACAATGAGAAGTAAAAAGAAAAATAATCATTTTATTACATTTTACGAAAAAAAAGTTATAATAGAATCTAAAAAGAATTGTTATGATAATTAATTTTGTTTTAAACAAGTTGTTTTAAAAACATCCGTAAATATGACGATATCGCACGCTATCTCTCACAGAAGAATCAGGAAATAATAAAAAAATAATATGAATGAAATTAAATAATAATTAAAATAATTCTTGTTAAAAAAAAAAAAAGAAAAAAAAAAGAAATTATATTTACTAAATTGATTGAAATGAATTTCATTAGTTACTGAAGAAAATCCGGCACCAAACGGAAGTAAACAAACAGTGGTGTCCTCATTGTGGGTCCACACTTTTGATTGAAAAACAGGATACCCCACACCACTTTTTACTCAATGAAACTTATTTAAATTTTATTTTTTCCAAAAAAAAAACTAAATCCTACGGTAAACGGTATATTTCAAATAAAATATTGAAACTCAACCGGAAGTACCACTTTACTAGTTTTTTTTTTTTATTTTTTTTTTACTTTTTGCAATTTTCACAAAAATGGCTCCAACGATTTTCTTAAAAAACTTACTAGATCAACTACACATACAAAGTGCTACAACTTTTATTTGAAACATTTCTCTGGGAAAAATTCATTTAAGGGTATATTTTGGGGTTGGGGTGCGGTTACGGCTTCCTATAAAGTGCTATTTCAGTTTATTAGACAATACTGTCACCGAAATAATGTTAATTAAAATTAAATATTTTTTTTGAAATTCTGAGTTTGAAAAAAAAAAATCGAAAGACCGGAAGTGCGTTTACTTTTACCACTTTACTAAATGAATTCTTTATTTTTTCGCGATTTTTTTTTTTCAAAAATGGTTCCGACAATTTTCTTAAAACTTTATATATAAATTACCTATACAAAGATGTACAAACTTTTATTTGTAACATTTCTCTGGGAAAAATTCATTTAAGGGCACTTTTAGTGTGGGCGGGTGAGGTTATGCTTTGCTGTAAAGTGCTATCATAGTTGATTATTATACAATTCTATATCATCCAAAACAAAATTAATTAGAAACAAAATAGATGGCCAAAAATTTTCCTAGTTTCAAGAAAATTTGTAAACCGGAAGTGGCGCTTTTACTGGACAGTTTTCGACGAATTTCATTAAATTTTTGTACACGAATTCGGTACAGATTTGTCAAATATAATTTTGAGAACTGTGGAGTAAGGGCAAGTTTTGTGTGAGTGTTTCACATCAGATTTTTTTTTATTTATTTAATATGAAACAAAAATATATAAACAAAAAAGTGTGTGTATCTTACTTTCAATTAAGTTTCTAAAATTATCGGGGGAGAAAAAAAAATAACTTAATTAAAAATACTTGAAGTTTGAAAGTAAATATTATAAATAATCCTGATAAGCCCAGTTTATTTAAAAAAATTATTTTTCTAAGATTCCCCCAAAGATTCAGTGTGAGAGTGATGGATAATATTACAAGTGTCTTTGTCTAAAAATTTCTCTGGAATTTACTACATTCAGTTTTATATTCAGGCTGAATATTTAATTAAAAAAAAAAAAACTGAAATAGTTTTCAAATACTGAAGAATAATAATTTCATTGTAATTGACAGTAGATTCTAAAATTAACTTTGCAATCCTTACATATTGTAACTTTTCCAGCAGAAACATTCACGAACTGTGGAATGACTTCGCGATAATTTTTCTTTTTCAAGAGTTCTATTGTTTTAAAATAATATATAAAGAATAAAAAAAAATCTACTAGTTAAAAAATAACATCACTTTAATTATACATTTCAAATATATATTCCTTTTTAAGAATAAATATTGGGTTCTGAAAAGGTTAAATTTACGTTTGACATTTAATTCTAAGAAGTTAAGACTATATTATCATTTGATTTTAGCATGGTTAAGATGATTTCCAAGAAAGTAAATTAATCAACAAAAAAAAAAGTAGAAGCTAAAAAAAAAAAAAATAAAAAATAAAAACTTGTTGTTTTAAAGTAGAAGAAATCAAAGTAAGTAAGAGAGAAGGGGAACCTTGATTAGGAGACAGGCAGTCTGTGTAAGAGAGATCACCGGTTTAATATGTTCGTCCAACAGATCTCTTTTACTTGAATCTCCAGTATGTTACTTATTTATTTTTTTCTTTAAAGAAACAATCATATACACATACACACAAAGAGACATACACACCCCCCCCACTTAACTTTTCAATTCCCATTTCTGATTATAATCCATATTAATTAAAAATAAAAAAGTAACTTTCTAATTTTTTATTCTCTTTCTTCATATTTTTATATTTCTCTTTATATATATAACAATCATTATTATTGATATAATTCACCTTTAGGCTAAGGGCTTTCTTTTTTTTTTGTGTGTGTGTGTTTAGTAAGCTAATAATTTATACGGGGCTTTGTTTGCGTTGCGTGGAAATCGATCGCCATTGACTAAGTGAGAGGGCCATTGGTTTGTTTTAACACTTAACCGATATAGTTCATCTATTTTTTCTTTTTTTTTTCTTTCTTTTATAGGTTTTGAACATTAATCAGATTTTGACTATAGCTTATAAATACAATAACGTCCTCCTCCTCCATTGTATTTTATCACTCTTATACTAACTCATTATTATATTTCTTTATTTAATTATTGTAGGAGTTTTTAATTAATTTTTATCACGTATTTTTTTTATAAAGGTTTATTTATTTTATTTATTTTTTTTTTAATTATTAACAGATATTGTTAATTTTTTTGTTCTTTCAAATATTCTATATTTTGATAATGAATTTGTTGATAACCACCAAAAACTGTTTGCCGATAATTTTATTTTTAAAAAGATTAATATAATAATTTTTATTTAAAAAATAAATAAATAATTTTACTTACTTGGTAGGTATCACATTGGCGGGACCGTGAACACATGAGTAATCACTTATGGCTTATATTGAAATTATAAACACAACTGATAATAACATTCAAAAACAAGAAACTAGGGGGGGAAGAAAACCAAAAAACCAAAAAAAAACAAACGAAAAACAAAACAAAATTTTTCTTTAAGCAAGGAAATTACTATGTATAATAACAAACAACTATACGTGAAGTGCTAGCTCTGGTAGTTGACTGACTAATACTATAAGAGAAGCAGGTGAACTAACAGAGAAACCACTTACATACACACACGTGCACTGTTACATAGGAGGGGAGGTAATATAGCAGCAACCCCTCCCTGAATCTTTTTTACCTTCCCCTGGACACAATCTTTATTTCCAAACCTTTCTCCTTCTTATTTACTCCCTCTCATTTACACGACGACTTCTTACTCACTCGCTCACTATACACAAACACACACACACACACACACACACACACACACACATACACACACACACAAAACAGGTAGGTACTATCTTTCGCTCTCACAATCTTTTTGAGTATTTACCTGTTGCCAAAAATCTTACACTGCCTCCCCTCCATCTTATAACTTTTTTTTTTTTTTATTTAGTGCTATATAAACACTATTGTGTTAAAATAAAAAGTCAACCCGCACCCCCACCCCACACCTCCCGCACCCTTAATATTTCACACAATTATTAAGTGTTATATCTTTTATTGGTTTACACATTTATTTGTTGTTAACTTATTATAATTTCAATTTTTTTTTTTTTTTTTAATTACTCAATTACTCTAATTTGTGTTGGTTTCCAACAAATTTTCCAGTTTAGATGTGAGCAAATTTTCAATATAAAAACAGTAGTTCAGTATCTATCTTTGAATATGTAAAGATGAGATCTCCCAATGCTTGGAGATCATTGGAATTTTATCCTTTACAGTTTCTTGCTTCATTTTATTGGTCCTGACCGGTTTACAGATTCTTAACATCGTTAGAATTTTTTTTTTTTTTTTGGTCGCTGGTGTCCAGAACTTATTCAGGGCATTGCCAGCCTACGAGCAGTGTTCTCTCTTTCAGAGAGAGAGAGAGACCTGCTCATCATAGGACAGGTCTTATGATGAGCTGTAGAGGCTTCAAGGAAGAGAAAAATCTAAAGGCTGGACCCGCGTGGGAGTTCAGCATGATGTTACTTAGCTGGTCCCATTCCTGTCGGAATATTGTTATAAGTTGGTGTAGATATTTGAACACTATAAATCCATTAGAATCCGAAACCAGTCCGGATCAACAAAATATCAGCATGTTATTATGGAAAAAAAAAAGCGCTAATTTACTATCTTGCACTGTATTCGATTGCTTACAGATGATAATGTCCCAGAGATAGATTGGCCAAATAATTCATTGTATTGTCCAGATTTTACACAAATATTTTCGAAATCCATCTGTGTTTTGCTAGTATGCGGTAGCTAGTTATATTGTTTCTATTTCTCGATAGGGTGCGTTGTCTGGGAATATAGTGTCAGCAATGCTTCACACAATTCATGCTTCATATATGTCTCGCAAGTGTCCTGCTCACTGTGAGAGATAATTCCAGCGAATTAAATAAAATTTATATTATAAACAATTTTATGCAATTTTCAGCAAATTAATCATTTTTGTATTTAATAGTCTTGAATTTTTTTTTTTTTAATTAAGGCATGAAAATATCTGGGGTCATTAACAGCCGGGAAAACCTTCTCAGTCTATTGCCGGCCTCTGGGCAGTGTTCTCTCGTTACAGAAAATATTGCCCATCATCGGCGGACAGTGAAGTGTAGAGAAGCACTCCTAGTGCAAGAAAAGCTCGTTGCAACTCTGCTGGACTCGAATCCTGGATCTGCGCATTACTAATCCAGTGCGCTACTAATGATCTAATACCACCCTTTAGTCTTTGAATTAAAATTTGATTAAAAAAGTGTTTAATTTCACTAAAAAATGTATTATTGTATGAAACTATAAAAAAATATTGTTATGGATTATTCTAATTATAATATATATATAGAATATTTAATTAGAATTATGAACTGCAGCTTTAAGTCCTGTAATTTCTTCGCGTGCAAATTTAAGCATATACTGTCATATTCAAGAAAAATTTTTTAAATTATCTAAGAAAAAATTATTAAGTTTTAAAAATTTAATCTGCATTTATAATTTTTGTTTTTAACTTAATTTAATTTATAAGTTCAGGCAAGCGTTTACCACACATTATATGATCGTTTTATTTTTACAGGCTTCATCTTTCTTATCAAAAAATACTATGCAAATCAAAAGTTTCAAAACCACATAATTAAGACATTTCTCTTTTTTTTTAACCATAGATATTTCTGAAAGCTTTGATTAAATTTCTTGCCTTGTTTTAGCCCTATTTTAGTGCCTAACCCCAATAACTGGAAACCTAAATAATTGCGCAAAACCGCAATATTATTTCCAAGGATGATTCATTGTTTTTACTTTCTCTTACTCTTCCTAGTAAAAGGAAGTATTGTAATCATGGAAAAATTTTCCATATCGTATTTTCACCGGAAATATCCGTTTTTTTCAGGTCCCCTGGATCCAAAAAAAGTGGTTTTTAGAAAATGGTCTGGATGTGTGTATGTGTATGTGAACAGTATAGCTCAAAAACGAAAAAACTGTAGAAAGTTGAAACTTGATATTCCATTTAGATATCATCATGGGATCTGACAGTAGGTTATCTGTCAAAATTCCTCAACCGAAAGTGTCACTTTATTAGTTTTTTTTTTCACCTTTTTGCGATTTTCTTAAAAAATGGCTCCGACAATTTTCTTAAAACTTGAAATATCAACTACTCTTATAATAAGCTACAACTTTTATTTGAAACATTTCTCTGGAAAAATTTAATTTTAAGGGCAATTTTGGGTGAGAGGTATGGTTAGGTTTTTCTCTAAATTGCTATTTCAGTTTATTACACACTTCTATTATCTAAAATAATATTAATTAGAATTAAATATGTTCCGGAAATTTCGAGTTTGAAAAAAATCAGAACACCGGAAGAGCATTTTTACTGAACCGTTTTTTTTTTGGTTTCTAGGTTTTTGTGATTTTTTGTCCCATAAAAAAGAAACTCCGACGAATTTTTATTAAATTTGATATACTAACTAGAAAGTTTGTTGTCAAATTACAATTTTGAAAATTGGATTACAGAGGAAAAGTTGGTGAGTATTTCACACCACCAGATCCCCCCCCCCCCCAACATATTTCTGTTTTGAAACTCATTATAAGTTCCGAAATGGAAGAAAGTTGTACAAACAGTACTTCTCATTATGTATTTTGGGACATTCTTGTTAAACTTTTTATTGAATTCCACTTCAGTAAAGTGATCGTAATTCATAAAGATTACATTTTAACAGTTTTTTTATGATTTATTTATAGTAGATGTTTTTTTTTTTTAATAGCTATCATAAATTGAATTTCATTATTCACTTTGTTCATCCCAGATGACGTTTGGGAACAAAATTAATTAATCACTTAGTAAAAAAATAATCCCTTACAAAAACTTTATTTTTCAAATAAGAAAAACAAGAATGAATCGTAAATATCTATGTCCTGAATATGATACAATGTTGAAAATAATATAAAGACAGACGACAGACAGACATATAGACAGTCAGTCTAGTTAAAGTGGTAATTATCAATTAAAGTTTAATATGGTCAGAACAAAAAAAAAAAAAAAAAAAATTTATGATCTCAGGTCAAATATAGTCAGTTTACAAGAAGAATATTATATAAAACCCGCATCTATTTAAAAACTAGTAAACTTTTTTTATTTATTTTTATTTAATATGCATTTTTTTTTTTAAATGCACTAAATTATCGTTGACAGCGCTGATGGTATAGCCATTGACTAGAACAATACCTTTTTTCTAAGTTAAAATTACGATTGTCACCTTAGTTGTTAAAAAATATTATACGGGTTAATTGAACAATGTAAACTTGTAAAGAATATTCAAAATAAATAAATAAATAAATTGTACAAATAAAATAAATAAATAAAAAAAATAGCGGAGGTGGATATAATATATTATATGAATTAAAAGAAACAGCGCAATGTTTTTAGTGGAATATCACATTGTTGGTGGTGCGTGTGTATGTTAAGGGGAATTTAAGTGGGGCCGAGGAAGACCATGAAGCCAGCAGGAGAGGGGGCGACGATATAAAAGGTAGCGGCAGCAAGCTTGGATCCTTGGCATGAAGACTGGCCAGACAGCTTGGCACTCCTATCTTCTAGTAGTGCGCCCCCCACCCTAATACTCGAACTGAATATCCCTAACATGCTCTCTTACTCCTCTACTACTGCACCATCTCTACATATATATATACACGCGCGCACACACACACAGCAAGATCCAGATTACATTGCTCAATAACTTACAATCCTAAAGATCAAAAAAATTCCACCAAACCTCTTCACCAGATTTTTATACACTAAATAATATTAAAAAAAAAATACCAGCTAACCTGTCCCATTACATATCACTCTAGTAAAGGTATAATAAAATATTCAGTACGTCATAACATCACCTGCTTCTATTAATACAGATAAAAAAAATAAATAAATACAAAAAAAAAAAAAAATTGAAATTTTTGTTTTAATACAGCTCATGTTAAATTTTGCATTTTATTAAATTTTAATAAATTCTTTTTTATCAAATTTAATATCATCTGCCTCGGGGTTTTTTTTTGTTTGCTTCTAAATATATCTATTATATATATACTGTCATTTTATCTCTGTGTTTGATAGTGAGTGACCTCTTCAAGACTGAGAATTTGAGTCAAATTGATTTTTAATAATCATTTACAACTTTTTTTTTTTTTTTTTTTTTTTTTTTTTATAATCAATATTAAATGGCAGCCAGTTTGGCGGCGTAAAATAATTTATTAGAATTTATTCAAATAATAAATTATAAAAATTATCCTCTTTTTTTTTTTTCCACTTTATTTCTTTCCCAATCAAATCCATGAACTTTTGCTATTTATTAAAGAGGGTGGGGGAGAGAATTGGATCATTTCTTTATTTGATTATATTGTATTTAATCTAAAAATAATGTTTGTTGCAAATAAAAATATTACGATCATGTCAAAACCATTATAAAATTGAGTTTTCACGATTAAATAATAAATACATCAATTGAGGGCCCCAAAACATTGACAAAATTATGTTATGAAACAGTGATAAGTCTTGTTGTGGAATGGTTCCGCAGAGCTAGAAAGCATCAGAAATATATTTTCCATGATAGCCTGCTTTTTTACTTTCTCTTACTCCTAGTAAGAGGAAGTATTGTAATCGTGTCACATTTTCGATATCGAGTTTTCACCGGAAATATCCGTTTTGAGGTCCCCTGAGTCCAAAAAAGTGGTTTTTAGCGAATGGTCTGTATATGTGTGTGTGTGTCTGTGTGTGTGTATGTATGTGAACAGCATAGCTCATAAACGAAAAATCGTAGAAAGTTCAAACTTGATATTACGTTTAGGTATCACCATGGGATCTGACGGTGCGTTATGTGTCAATATTCCTCAACCGGAAGTACCACTTTACTAGTTGTTTTTTGTACGTTTTTGCAATTTTCTCAAAAATGGCTCCGAAGATTTTCTTTAAACTTGCTATATCAACTACACATACAAAGAGCTACAACTTTTATTTGAAACATTTCTCCAGGAAAATTCATTTAAGGGCACTTCTTGGGGAGGGGTGGGGTTAGGTTTTCATCTTAACTGCTGTTTTTCAGTATATTAGACAATTCTGTCATCTAATAATGTTAATTAGAATTAAATATGTTGTTGAAATTCCGAGTTTGAAAAAAAATAGATAACCGGAAGTGCGTTTTTACTGAAATATAATTTTCAGTTTTCTGGTATTTTCTCGGAAATGGCTCCAACGATTTTCTTTAAACCAGCGTTGTTAACTATACATATAAAGAGCTACAACTTTTATTTGAA
>JAAEAF010013993.1:0-84736 GCA_011037195.1 Triatoma infestans
GTGTGTGTGTTTATGTATGTGAACAGCATAGCTCAAAAACGAAAAATCGTAGAAAGTTCAAACTTGATATTACGTTTAGGTATCACCATGGGATCTGACGGTGCGTTATGTGTCAATATTCCTCAACCGGAAGTACCACTTTACTAGTTGTTTTTTGTACGTTTTTGCAATTTTCTCAAAAATGGCTCCGAAGATTTTCTTTAAACTTGCTATATCAACTACACATACAAAGAGCTACAACTTTTATTTGAAACATTTCTCCAGGAAAATTCATTTAAGGGCACTTCTGGTGGAGGGGTGGGGTTAGGTTTTCATCTTAACTGCTGTTTCAGTATATTAGACAATTCTGTCATCATCTAAATAATGTTAATTAGAATTAAATATGTTGTTGAAATTCCGAGTTTGAAAAAAAATAGATAACCGGAAGTGCGTTTTTACTGAAATATAATTTTCAGTTTTCTGGTATTTCTCGAAAATGGCTCCAACGATTTTCTTTAAACCAGCGTTGTTAACTATACATATAAAGAGCTACAACTTTTATTTGAAACTTTCCCCTGATAAATTTATTTAAGGGGACTTTTGGGGGAGGGGGGTTATGTTTTTCTTTAAAATGCTATCACAGTTGATTATTACAATTCTGTCATCCAAATTGAAATAACTAGAAATTAATATATGACCCAAATTCCGAGTTTCAAGGAAATTAGTAAACCGGACAGTTTTACTGGACAGTGTTTTCACTTTTCGACGAATTTCATTAATTTGGTACAATAACTATAAAATTTGTCAATTATAATTTTGAGTACTGGAGTAAGAGAAAGTTGTGTGAGTGTTTACACACCCAGGATTTTTACTTTCCTCTTACTCCTAGTAAGAGGAAGTATTGTAATCGTGTAAATTTTCTATATCGTGTTTTCACCGGAAATATCCGTTTTGAGGTCATCCCTTGATGGTTTTTAGCAAATGATCTGTGTGTGTAGTATGTATGTGAACAGCATAGCTCAAAAACGAAACACCATAGAAAATTGAAACTTGATATTCCGTTTAGGTATCACCATGGGATCTGATAATATGCTATCTGTCGAAATTTCTCAACCGGAAGTACCACTTTACTAGTGGCTTTTTTTTTTTTACTTTTTTGCAATTTTCTCAAAATTAGCTCCAACGATTTTCTTCAAACTTAGTCCTGTCAACTACAAATACAAAGAGCTACAACTTTTATTTGAAAAATTTCTCTGGGAAAATTCATTTAAAAGCACTTTTGCGGGAGATTGATTAATTAGAATTGAATATGTTGTTGAAATGCCGAGTTTGAAAAAAAAAATCGGATAACCGGAAGAGCGTTTACTTTACCACTTTAATAAATGATTTTTTTCACTTTTTCACGAGTTTCTCAAAAATAGCTCCGACGATTTTCTTGAAACAACATATATAAACTACACATATAAATATGTACAACTTTTATTTAAAACATTTCTCTAGGAAAAATTCATTTAAGGGCACTTTTAGGGGAGCGGTGGGGTTATATTTTTCTCTAAAGTGTCTATCATAGTTGATTATACAATTCTATCGTCCAAACAAAAATAATTAGAAATAAATAGATTGACCGAAATTCGGTGTTTCAAGAAAATTAGTAAACCGGAAGTGCGCTTTTACTGAACAGTTTTTTTCCGTTTTCGTCGAATTTCATTAAATTTGGTACACAAACTATAAAATTTTTCAATTACAATTTTGAGAACTGGAATAAGAGAACTGAAATCACTGTTTCACACCAGATTTTTTTGGAGGGTTCGGGAGTTCTGGAAGGACAGTAAAATCAAGCTTTCCTCCAAAATACCATTTCAATCAATTTATGCTTTAACCTATATAATATTAAGATATATTAGCAACATTACTACAATTGCAAATTTAAAGAAAACACAGGTGCGACTTTACAGAATAGGATTTTGTGGGGGGGAGGGGGAGGCACGAAAAAGGCTGAGATGATTTTTCTAAACTTAGAATGTTTACCGTATAGTTAAAAATCCATCACTTTTATTTGAAACATTTTTGTGGAAATCCAGATTTTCAACGGTATTCTAGAGAAGAGATCCTGTCAATTATTAAACTACCGTTTATAAGCTTTGTTAATCCAGACTCCAGAGAGCGCATACGCATATGTAAGTCACACTAGATATAGGTATGAGTAGTTTCGTACCACATTTTTTTTTACTTTCTCTAACTACTTATTGGAGGAATTATTGTAATCGTTTTCAAATTTTCTATATCCAGATTTCACCGGATATTCAGATTTTGAGATTTCCTGAATCCAAAAAAAACGAAAGAAAAAAGTGGTTTTCAGAAAATGGTCTCTGTGTGAGTTGAGTGAGTGTATGTGTACAGCGCCCGCTGTAAGGGCGAGCAACCCGGACATTTGGCCGGGACGCCAAAATACAGCCAGGAGCGCCATTTTGGCTGTAAAAATGTGAGAAAAATATTGATGTGTTAAATACTCGATTAATAGCACATATCGATTTTTTCGTTCACTAAAAATTTACAATACGTACCGGTATTTATATTGTTTAAGTTTAAAAGCTAAAAATATTTACACTATTATTGAAAAATTAACGTAGAATTTGTAAAGGACGATAATGCTTGAACTTGTTTGATGAACATGCATATACTTTTACTGAACAGAATAGCATTAGCATGCTTTTGCAGAGCGCTGCTTCAGCTTCTGTTTGAACATGCACAGACTTGCTTAAAAAAGTATATATATATATATAAATTTTTAAGGGGCGGTAATTTGTCTTTTTGTCGGGGGGGCGGCAATTTGTCTTTTCGTCCGGGGCTTCGTAACCGCTAGAGTAGGCGCGCTGATATGTGTGTGTGTGTGTGTGTGTATGAGAACAGCATAGGTCAAAAACGAATCATCGCAGAATGTTCATAACTTGGCATACTATTTTAGTATCACCATAGTATCTGTCAGGAACTTCCTATCAAGATTCCTCAATCGCAAGTTTTTTCTCGAAAACAGCTCAAACGATTTTCTTTAAACTAACTATATTACGTAACTAGCTAACTAAAACTTTTAGATTCAAACATTTCTCTGGGAAAATTCATTTAAGGAAGCTTTTGGGCGGTGGGGTGGGGTTATGTTTTCCTCTGAAGTGCTGTTTCAATTTATTATATGCAGAGGGTATCTGTTGCATGCAGTTATTTGGGAAGTAACGACCCCAAGGGTTACAAAGGCTCAATATTCCATGCACTTCGTCAGAACAATACACAATACACACAAACTACATACGCACTACAGTATACAGACAAGGACAAACACAGTACACAAACTAGGGTCTCCGTCCCTAGTTAATTGGCGTAATCCAAGGGAGAAAAAAGGGATTAGCTTAGTGGTAGCGCGCTGGACTAGTAACGCGGATGGTACCGGGTTAGAATTCAGCATGCTGCCCTTAGATTTTCTCTTCCTAGAAGCCTCTACACTCACTGTCCGGTGATGAGCAGTGTTGTGTGTAACTAGAGAGCACTGCTCGGAAGCCAGCAGTGCACTGAGAAGGCTCCGGGGGGCATAATAGATCTTTCAGGTCGCAATGCAATAATTCCCTACAACAATCTATATATATATCATCCCAACATCAACTCAGAATTCCAATTAGTAATTTGCTTTAAGCGTGAAATTTCTACAAACTAATTTAGATCTATTTAATAGAGTTTCACCCTATTATATAAAAGTGGTATATTTAAGGGTATGACAAACGGGGGTTCCTTTCCTTGTGGAAAACATACCTACTAAGTCTAAAGTAAATCGTTGGAGCTGTTGTCTTAAAATCTCACCTTTAGAACTGTTCAAAAATATATGAATTTTGATTGAAATCTGTCATTCTCTCACAAAAAAAAAAACTTATTTTATATTCTCTTAGTGCACTTCGCCAGAACAGTACACAATACACTTAAACTACATACACTCGACCCTTTACAGACAAGGACAAACACAGTACACAAATTATAATCTCCGTCCCTAGTTAAGTGGCGTAAGCCAAGGGAGAAGGAAGGGATTAGCTGAGTGGTAGCGCGCTGGACTAGCAACGCGGAGGTCCCAGGTTCGAATCCAGCATGCTGCCCTTAGATTTTCTCTTCCTAGGAGCCTCTACAATTCATTATCCGGTTCATGGGCAGTGTTGTCTGTAGCTAGAGAACACTGGAAACCGGCAGTGCATTGAGAAGGCTCCAGGAAGCCTCAACAACAGACCTTGCAGGTCGTAGTGTAATAATCCCCTACAACAATCTACAATATAATTTAAAGAAGGTTCCACACACACCTAATTCATTTTTTTAGTGAAGAAATGAATTAGGAAAAATGTGTAAAAAATACGTTGGATCTTATCTTGTTTAGATCACTGCTTTAAATAAATAAAAATATGATGTAAAACACTCATACATCCTTTTTCTTACATATATTTACGTAATGACATACAATTCTCTTCAAACCTATAATATTTTAATTAGATATTTAGATGACTGACGTCAAATTTAAATATATGCTTGAAGGTAAACTTTTTTTCTGAGTAAAGAATAACCCTTCCCACATTCACACTAAAACACTGCCTTAAAAGAATTATTTCGAAAAAAGTAATCTGTATTTAGTTTACGAAGTTTAACGGAAACCTCCCCTTGGTGTTCCGGAGAAAAGTCTTGGAGAAAACAGCTAAAAACTGCAAAACCAAATTTTGAAGAAAGAATTTTTCTTTAAACACGGAATTTGTGAAACATATTTAATTCTCAAGTACATTATGTAGATGATGTAATAGTATTATAATAAATGCAAAGAGCACTCACTATAGAAGAAAGTATTAACAGTTGTTGTGGTTGGTTTCGCAGAGCTGAGAAAGCATCAGAGATATTTTCCATGATAGCCTCCTTCTTTTTGTGGCCATCGACCGGTTTCAGACGTTCGCCCATCATCAGGATGCGATTTGTCAAACAGAGCAAATTTAGTTGGTACACACGAAGTGTATCAAGTAAATCTGTGTTATCACACTGATTGATAAATGCATCCTGATGATGGGCGAACGCCCGAAACCGGTCGATGACCACAAAAAAGTTCTTGGAAAATATCTCTGAAAGTATAAACACCTTTCTTTTTTTAAAAATGTTAAGATAAGAGTTAAATAATGATAAATTGGAAATTCCATTCGGTAAAGCTGTACTTTCCGCTTGACCAATTTTAGTCTCCATGTGGTACTTAAACAAAATATATCATTGTTTGAAGATTCTGCAAGTTTTCGTATTTTTTACAGTTAATGACCCTCACACAGACACACACACACACAAACATATCAAGATTCCTCAACCTCGAAAACCAGACCAATAGACCAATTTCTACAAACCATTTTTATTGGACTTACACATGGACTTCAAAACATGTATTTTCAATGAAAAACTTAATTTCGAATTTCGAAAATTTGACACGATTTTTGCAGGAGTAAGTGAAATAACAAAAAAAAAAAAATTGTAAATTTATTCATACAATTTTTCTGGTTCATTTAAAACTATTAATGTTTGACCAAGACATTAGGGTTTCATTAAAAGTGTTCACTTTGAATAATTTAATCAGCGCTAGTAATTAGTAAATTCATTTTTTTTATATAAGCTTTCACTTAATAATGAAAATAATAACTCGTGTATACTAGAACACCCTAGTAAAATCTGTTTTTATTACGCATTATTATTGTTTTGTGTTGTAATACTTGAATGCACGTCCAACATCTATGGTCATTGTGGCGCCCGAGCCTTCTCATGCAGCGCCTGGCATCGCACAGTGTTCCTCGTTACAGGTCCAACACTGTCCACACCGGACTGTGAGCTTTATGCGGGCTCTAGGAAGAAAAAAACTTCTAAGGGTATCACAGCTGGACTCAAACACCTAGTGCTTCCGCGTGGGAGTCCAGTACGCTAACCACTTAGCTATTCCCTTACCTTCTTTTTATTATTATTATTATTATTATTTTAGCGCTACAGCTCTTGGAGGGCCATGGCTTTCTCCGATTTTGCTCCAATCACTTCTATCTTTTGCTTCTCGGTCTCCCGATCTTTCTTCTACCTATCGGCCGGCCAACCTATAACATCCTTACACTCCTGCTTTCGTTCATTTTCTCGACACGACCTAGCCCAGTTTAACCTTTTTCCATTATATTTCTGCTACTACTTCTAGAGCGGCCATACAATGCACTGAACTTAGAATTTTATCTAATTTTCTATACCCCATTCTCATATTTGGAACCGTATATTCTTCTTCATAGAAAATCCCATAGAAAATTACAAAAAAAAAATTAATTTTCCAAATTTAGTCTGCCTTATCTTAAAAAAATAAAAAATTCAAGAAGTCACTTATTCAAAAATTCTTAAAAAGTCACATATTGTTAACAGATTTTGCTGAAATCATTGTGACGTAACTGTTTTAATTTTCAAAAAATAAATAAATAAATAGGATATTCAGTGAAGTTTCAGTACTTCCTGGGTTTTTCATTTTAAAGAGTTATTTTGTTCACATTTATTCTATGTACCTTAGAAATGTAATACAAAGGGAGGGGGATAAATTCTAGGGACGTTTTCGGAAAAACCAATTGTCTATGTAGAAACTTGGAATTTTCCCAACAATTTTTAAATTCAATTAATATTATTTAGAAACAATAGAAATTGTATAATAATTTAAAATAGCACTTTTAAAGGAAGCAAAATCCCACCCCTCTACAAACTCCTTCCAATAAATGAATTATTCCAGGATAAAAGTTTCAAATTTCGAGAATATTGCACACACACACACAGAGAGAGAGAAAAAACTGGTACTTCCGGTTGAGAAATTTTTGCAGAAAACTTTCTGGTATGATTGATCCCTTTGGTGATACTCAAAACTTCCTACTAATTTTCTAATAATCACATCTTCAAGCTTACGGTATCTTTCAAAATGTGTTTTTCCCGGGGAAAATCAAACAATCGATATCGAAAAAATGTAATAAGATCGCCAATATTTCCTCTACTCGCAATAAAAGAAGGTAAAAACTGCATATAAATGGGTGTTTACATAAGATTACCTACATGCATACATCATACCTATCTACTAGTATTGGGGATTACGTTTTTTTAACAAATTTTGAATATCGACGGCTCCTGTGTCAGAAAAAGTGGTCTTTTAGAAAATATGTATGTGCGTATGTTAATATTTATCATCAATAAAACTATCTAATTGTCATTTTATACTCTGCAGCCTTAAAAAGGAATTTATATAAATAAAACACAACAAATATAACACGTACATTTGATCTTTTAGGTTTACCACGGCCATTTTCATTAAAAAAAACACTTGAGTTTCCGGTTTGAGACCGCGTCAATGGTTTTCCTAAAAACCGACTTTTCGCCCATATTGCAATGAGCCTCTTCAGGGAAAGTTACAAAATGGGCGAAACGACGGTTTTTACCAAATCACTGACACGATCTCAATCCGGAAACTCAAGAATAAACTGGATGTAAGAATATTTTTTTTTTTTTTTTTTACTATAATAAATTATTTTTTTGCGTTATTAATTTTTATAAAAAGTGGGGAGGGGAATAGCTAAGTGGTTAGCGTATTGGACTTCCACGCGTAGGTCCCGGGTTCGAGTCCAACTGCTGCCCTTAGATTTTTTCTTCCTAGGAGACTCTACAGCTCACAGTCCGGTGATAGACAGTGTTGTCTGTAACGAGAGAACACTGTCCTGAAGCCGGAAGTGCACTGAGAAGGCTCCTGGCGCCAACGACCATAGATGTTGATGCGCCTTAAATTAAAAAAAAAAAGTTACAAAAGAAATGATAGCAGGAAATCCATTTTTATTTTCTGAAATTACATTGTTATAAAAGATGTTTTCCTTGAAGAAATAGTTAAAAATGGTGGAGATTTATAAAAAAAAAACTCAGTATATCAATATTTTTTTTTGAAACCCCCTGTAAGTGTCAGAATCGTATATTAAAGGAACTGGAACTTTAGAGAAAAGTTACCGGCCCCGGAGCCCTTATAAAATAAAATATTTTCGGAAAATTGTTTTAAATGAAAATGATAGAATTAAATGTATGTTGCAGGTTCAGAAAGTTTAAAGAAAATCGTTCGAGCTTCTTCCTTTTTTTTTTTTTGAGAAAATTACTAAAAATCTGTAAAAATTGATTTCGTATTTTTGGTTGACTTATGCTGATTAAAACTTTATTTTAGTTAGGTTGTTCTAGCAGCACTAGATATTAGTTCAAATGAAACGTTGTTTTTTTTTTCTAAGACCCCAATCTGCAATACCCAAAGACCATCCTTCAACTCCAACTCACCCAGGCAATCCCGCGAGAGTAGAGCCCTCCCAAATATACGAAACCTAGTACAGCGAAACGGGGACATTGACATAAGTAAGTGATACACCGTTTTCCCTAACTCTATCATCACAGTTCTGACATATATGGGACTAGACTTGCTCCCTAAATTATGCAAATGACTAGACACCCATGTGTATCCAGTCACTACACCCACCAAATTCCTATCCTACTAGCAGGAGGTAATCTGAAACCCCCTGCTTGGTTGCTTTGATGAATCTTTTACCCTAAAACAGCTTTGGAGACAGATCTCTTTATGTAAAAACTTCTACACCAGAACGGTAGAAGAGGGCACGAACAAGTAAATAAGTATGTATGTAGGATTGGTTTGACCAAGCCTAGATTTGATTCCACTATTGGATTTATTTAAACTCACTTTAGACCAATAGACGCTACTGGAAGATGACTTCTTTGAAAGTACTCAACGATTGAACTTGTTGCGATTTTTTTTCTTTTTCAAGTTGTGATGACCAATTTTTCAGACTTAAAGGACCTCAAAAAAAAAAAAAACAACAACATATATTTCGGGTGAAAACACAGTTTATAAAAAGTTGAAAACTCTTAACTACAGCAAGAGAAAGTAAAAATGGTTGGAAAAGTCAACGTATTGTAAAAAAAATCACAATTCTTATTTTTATATCTTGTTATTTTCATACAATTTAAATTGTGTTAATAAATAGCAAAACAAATAACTCATAAAACTGAAAAACATGTTTGTTTCATTTAAACAGTCTTTTATTATTTCTTTCCTTTTTGTTTTGTTATATTTGTTTTTAATGTTTTTCAAAATTTGTAATATCATAACATTAATTAGGAAAACAGTATACAATCAATTCAAGAAGATTACTATCGTCTATTGTGTGCAATTCAGGTCACATTGGATGACTAATGGAGTAACAAAGACCTCGCCTATGTAAACAACTATGACGTGTAGCCTAGGGACTCGCCCTTCATACTAACATTCACGTCAACACGGGCTATTTACACAAACATTCCCCGCCCTTTTTCCTATTTATTTAATTTTACAAGGAAATTTATATTTTATATTTTATATGAAAAAGTGTCTCGAGAATTATTAACTAATTCTTTTATAAGTTTTAAATAAACTTTTTTTATTTCGAAACAGAATTTTAGGATATAATTTTTACTTTCGAGGAAGTATTGCAAACGTATCGAATTTTCAATATCGAGTTTTCACCGGAAATACATGTTTTGATGTCCCTTGAGTCAGAATTTTTTTTTTTTTTTTTAGAAATTAGTCTGTATGTATACGTTCGTGTGGGGACACATAACTCAAAAATGGAAAAATCGAAAAAAAAAAAGATCAAATAATCAGATGTATCTGTTAAATGGCTGATCGGCCAGGGATATCAAAGGAAAACACAAAAAAATTTTTGAGTGTTTTTTATTAATAACCCGACGTTTCGACAAACATTGTTTGCCTTCTTCAGGGGCTATCTTAGAATGGGAAAATTGTGTATGTCGTATCCAAATGTGATAGAATTTTCCCATTTCTAGATTAGAGGTAAAATACCTTATTTCATAAATCTTGGTAGAGTCGCGGTTTCAGTCTTCTAGAGTGAGTAGGTTCCCCTATATTGTAGTGGGACGTTGAGGATAGTGTGTGAAGTGTGAGGAAGAAGTTGTCTGTTAATTTAGTCATGTGTGTGTGAATATCTGTAATGTCTAGTTCTCTGTGTATTTGTGTGTTTCTGGTGAACCAAGGGGCTCTTAAAGCTATTCGGAGTACTTTGTTTTGAAATTTCTGAAGTCGTTTCGTCAGTGTGTTGCTGGCAGTTATCCAGACTGGGCAAGCGTATGTCAACAGAGGTCTGAGAAGCGTCTTATAAAGAAGTACTGTACAGGAGTGTTTGAGTGGTGTGTTTCTGTTTATAAGTGGATATAACTGTTTCAGTCGTTTGCTGTAGTTTGCTGTTAATGTGTAGTCTCCAGGTGAGTCTGGTGTCAAGGATTACACCAAGATAGCGCACTCCTTGGTCCTTCGGTTTCCAGGGTATTTCCTGGTTGTTTAGTTTTAGTCGCCGAAGGTCTTCATTTTGAAATCTCCGAAGAGAAAAAATTTTTGCTTCTGTTTTAGTGATGTTGAGACGTAGCTTCCGACGATGTTGGAACCATTTTATAATGATGTCTATAGTTGTTTGTAAGTCAGTGATGCTTTGGTCCATGTTGTCGTTAGTTGAGGCTATCATTGTGTCATCTGCGTATGTGGCTCTAAAGTAGCTGAAGTTGGTTCAGGTATGTCCGAACAGTAAAGGTTAAAGAGTTTTTCTTGAAATTTGATTATATCAGCTACACATATAATGAGGTTACAACTTTTATTTGAAACATTTATCCGGATAAGTTCATTTAAGGGTGCTTTGGGAGGGGGGGGGATTGGGGGGATATGAGTTCCTGTAAATGCTGTTAATATTTCAGGAGACATTTTCCATGATAGCCGCTCCTTTTTATGTGGTCATCGACCGGTTTCGGCGTTGACCGACACATAGATGTTTTTGTCAAAACAGTGTGATAACTAGACTTGCACAGAGCAAATACAGTTTATACACTCCTAGTTGATACACACTCTTGAGTGTATCAATTGAATTTACTCTGTGCAAATCTATGTTATCATACTGTTTTGACAAAAACATCCTGATGATGGGCGACCACAAAAAAGAAGCAGGCTATCACGGAAAACATCTCTTATGCTTTCCAGCTCTGCGGGACCAACCACAACAAATGTTTAGTACACAATTCAACAATCTAAATAAAATTAATTAGAAAATAAATTAGATTATAGATATTGTATAATAATGCGGAAAATGGTACATTAGAGGAAAACCTAACGTAGTTATATCTAATTATGTGTTGACACATTCATAGTTTAATTTCACACTCACTTAATATTATTTATAAAACAAAAATTTATCTAGCTAATTTAATTAACATCACGAAACTCTCCTCACAATCGATTTCACCCATAAATACCAAATAAGATTCCACTTAATATTTGTAATCTTGATATTAAAACTGGACAAACATGGTTTATAATGTTTTGATTTTCGTTATGACCGTTGTATTTGATGTTGTAAAAATGTATATTGAGGATTGGTCACAAAAAAAAAAAAAACACTTTTTTCAAATTTTTTCACCCACATTTCGTCAAATTTATTGCCTTCTTCAGGGTATGTATAAAGGTTACAAAACAAATAAAGAATACACAAAAATAAAAAATAATAATAATAATATTTAAACTAAACATAAAAAAAAATATATCTGATGTGAAACACTCACACAACATACTCTTAATTCTCACAAAACAGTTCTCAAAATTATAATTGACAAATTATTTAATACTTTGAGTACTAAATTTAATGAAATTCGTCGAAAAAAACTGTTTAGTAATAGCGCACTTCCGGTTTATTAATTTTCTTGAAACTCGGGATTTTGGCCATCTATTTATTTTTAATTAATTTTGTTTAGAATTGTATAATCAACTATGATCGCACTTTAGAGAAAAACATAACCTCACCCCTCCTCCAAAAGTGCCATTAAATGAATGTTCCTAGAGAATGTTTTAAATAAAAAGTGTGAGATCTTTGTATGTTAGGGTATATAAGAATTTTCAAGCAAATCGTCGGAACCAATTTTGAGAAAATTGCGAAAAAGTGAAAAAAAAGTCATTAGTAAAGTTGGTAAATGGAAATGCACTTCCGGTTATCTGTTTTGGTTTTTTTTTCAAACTCCGGAATTTCAACACATATTGAATTTGATTAACATTAGGTTAGATGATAGGAATTGGCATAAAATGAAATAACACTTTTAGATGAAAACGCTAACCCCACCTTCCTATAAGTGCCCTTAATGAATTTCCCCAGAGAAATGTGTCAAATAAAAAGTGTAGTTCCTTGCTATGATAGTTGAATACCAGTTGAAAGAAAATCGCAGCCGGAGGCCATTTGTGAAAAAGAAGAAAAACGCAAAAAAGAAAAAAAAAAAAGTAAAAAAAAAAAAAACTATTAAAGTGGTACTTCCGGTTTGGTTGAGGAATTTTGACAGATAACATACTGTCATATGCCATGGTGATACCTAAACGCAATATCAAGTTTCAACTTTCTACGGTTGATCGTTTTTGAGCTATGTTATTCACACACACACACACACACACACACACACACACACACACGTACACACACACACTGACCATTTGCTAAAAACCACTTTTTTGGGACTCAGGGGACCTCAAAATGGATATTTCCGGTGAAAACTTGATATCGAAAATTTGACACGATTACAAATACTTCCTCTTACAAGGAGTAAGGAAAGTAAAAAACTAAATTAATCAATAAAAGTATCATATATAGCAAATTGAAGTTTATTTTAAACTATTGCTATTATTGCAGAAAAAAATCAGAATAAAAGTACATCTCAAGTATTAAGATTTAATAGAAAAATGTGGTATACGAGACTGTAAAATATGAAAATCTAATATAAGAAGTGTTTTTATTCTATAAGTTGTGGGATAGAAGTAAAATAAGTCGTTGTACAGTGATAAAATTAGTGCTCACCATCAGGGACCGCTTTCGGGCATCCTGATGATGGGCGAACGCACGAAACCTGTCGATGACCACAAAAAGAAGCAGGCTATCACGGAAAATATCTCTGATGCTTTCCAGCTCTGCTGAACCAACCACAACAATTAGTGCTCACCTCAGCTATATTAATATATTGTATTTTACAGTCATAGTTTAAAATAAATTTCAATTTGCTATATATATAATCCTTTTATTGATTTATTTAGATTTTTTTACTTTCTCTTACTCCTAGTAAGAGGAAGTATTGTATAGTGTCAAATTCGATATCGAGTTCACCGGAAATATCCGTTGTGGGTCCCTGTTGAGTCCAAAAACGTGGTTTTTTAGCAAATGGTCTCTGGTGTGTGTGGGTGTGTGTGGTAGATGTATGGAACAGCATAGCTCAAAAACGCGAAAACCATCTAGAAAGTAAAATTGATATTCCATTTAGGCATCACCGTGGGATCTGACACTACGTTTCTGTCAAAATTCCTCAACCGGAAGTACCACTTTACTAGTTAGATTTTTTACTTTTTTGCGATTTTCTCAAAAATGGCTCCGACGATTTTCTTTAAACTCGAAACATCAACCACACATACAAAGAGCTACAACTTTTATTTGAAACATTTCTCCGGGAAAATGCTCTGAAGGGCACTTTTGTGGAGGGGTGGGGTTAGGTTTTCATCTAAAGTGCTATTTCAGTTTATTTCACAATTCTGTCATCTAAATAATGTTAATTAGAATTAAATATGTTGTTGAAATTCCGAGTTAGAAAAAAATCGGATAACCGGAAGTGCGTTTACTTTACCACTTTACTAAATGATTTATTACTTTTTCAAAATTTTCTCAAAAATGGCTCCGACGATTTTTATGAAACTTCGTATATAAACTAAACATGCAAAGATCTACAACTTTTATCTAAAACATTTCTCTGGGAAATCTTTTAAGAGCACTTTTAGGGAAGGGGTGGGGTTAGATTTTCATCAAAGTGCTATCCTAGTTCATTATACAATTCTATCATCCAAACATAATTAGTTAGAAATAAATGGATGGCTGAAATTCCAAGTTTCAAGAAAATTAGTAAACCGGAAGTGCGCTTTTACTGAACAGTTTTTTCAGTTTTCGACGGATTTCATTAAATTGTGGTACACAAACTATAAAATGTGTCAATTATCATTTTGAGAACTGGAGTAAGAGAAAGTTGTGTGAGTGTTTCACACCAGATTTTTTTTTTATATATTAGTGTATTATTATACTTTCTCTTATCCTAGTAAGAGGAAAGTATTGTAATCGTGTCAAATTTTCGATATCGAGTTTTCTCCGGAAATATCCGTTTTGAGGTCCTCTGAGTCCAAAAAAGTGGGTTTTAGCAAATGGTCTGTGTGTGTGTGTGTGTGTGTGTCCGTGTGTCCGTGTGTGTGTGTGTGTGTATGTATGTATGTGAACAGCATAGCTCAAAAACGAAAAACCGTAGAAAGTTAAAACTTGATATTCCATTTAGGCATCACCGTGGGATCTGACACTACGTTATCTGTCAAAATTCCTCAACCGGAAGTACCACTTTACTAGTTAGATTTTTTACTTTTTTGCGATTTCTCAAAAATGGCTCCGACGATTTTCTTTAAACTCGAAACATCAACCACACATACAAAGAGCTACAACTTTTATTTGAAACATTTCTCCGGGAAAATGCTCTGAAGGGCACTTTTGGGGGAGGGGTGGGGATAGGTTTTCATCTAAAAGTGCTATTTCAGTTTATTTCACAATTCTGTCATCTAAATAATGTTAATTAGAATTAAATATGTTGTTGAAATTCCAAGTTTGAAAAAAATCGGATAACCGAAAGTGCGTTTACTTTACCACTTTACTAAATGATTTATTCACTTTTTCAAAATTTCCTCAAAAATGGCTCCGACGATTTTTATGAAACTTCGTATATAAACTAAACATGCAAAGATCTACAACTTTTATCTAAAACATTTCTCTGGGAAAATTCTTTTAAGGGCACTTTTAGGGGAGGGGTAGGGTTAGATTTTCATCTAAAGTGCTATCCTAGTTGATTATACAATTCTATCATACAAACATAATTAGTTAGAAATAAATGGATGGCTGAAATTCCAAGTTTCAAGAAAATTAGTAAACCGGAAGTGCGCTTTTACTGAACAGTTTTTTCAGTTTTCGACGAATTTTATTAAATTTGGTACACAAACTATAAAATGTGTCAATTATCATTTTGAGAACTGGAGTAAGAGAAAGTTGTGTGAGTGTTTCACACCAGATTTTTTTTTATATATTTTTGTGTATTCTTTATTTGTTTTATAACCTTTGTACAGACCCTGAAAAGGCTATAAATTTTCCCGAAAAACGTCGTTTTTTATTTGTGATCGAATCTCAAAATCCATTTTACAACATTGTTTATAATAATTTTTAATAAATATAAACTATGAATACGAAAAAAAATAAGACTAACAATAATATTATTGAAAATGTGGATGGGTCCGCCGAATGCTGGATAACATCTGGTATTTTATCCGTCCGTAGCATGCATATTGGTTTTGTTCCTGACCGATTTCGGATTTTCATCTATCGTCAGAGCAAATTCACTAAGTTCGTGTAGAGAGTTCACCTCAACGTAATGTTTCTGTTACACTCTCACTTGTATATATTTCCATGTATATATAACAACCAACCAGTGTCAGTGTAACAGAAACATTACGTTGAAATGAACTGTCTACACGAACTTGGTGAATTTGCTCTGACGATGAATGAAAATCCGAAACCGGTCAGGAATAAAATCAATATGCATACTACGACGGATAATAATAATACGTATATTTTATAAGTCTTGATAATTATCCCTTACTGGGCATTGTGGTCTAAGGAGACACCTCTACCTAATGGGGTTCATGGCATTCTCCTTTTTTTAGAATTTGTGGAGGCAGAAGAAAGAAGAAGAAGAAGAACCCATCCATCTTTTTTTTTTTTTTTTTTTTTTTTTTTAGCGGGGGGGCCAACGCACTGCGACCTTGAGCAGGTCTATTGTGCTATGCCCCCTGGGTGCCACAGGCCCATAGCACCCGAACGGATGCCCAATTGAACATGCGTTCTACAATATCTCCATCAGGTTGAGGTCCCTGAGGAATCCTAATACCCTGACGGGCTCTAGAGAGGGTATATCCCCCTCCTCCACCTGGTAGCTACCCAGGTTCCTGAATCTTCTCTGAGTGGCAGCCTCGCAGTCTGTTAGGAGATGTATTGGAGTTTCCTCCAACTCCCCACAGAATCTGCATGAGCTGTCACTTTCCAAGCCCAGCTTCGCCAGGTGTCCTCTAAGTCGGCAATGCCCCGTGAGGAAACCCGTAAGTACGCGGAGCTTGTTCTTACTCAATCCAATGCAGGCCTCCGACCTCCGTTGGTTATAATTTCCCAAGCAGCTCTTGTTTTTTTTTTTTTTTCGGGGGGGCCAACGCACTGCGACCTTGAGCAGGTCTATTGTGCTATGCCCCCTGGGTGCCACAGGCTTGCCCATAGCACCCGAACGGATGCCCAATTGAACATGCGTTCTACAATATCTCCATCAGGTTGAGGTCCCTGAGGAATCCTAATACCCTGACGGGCTCTAGAGAGGGTATATCCCCCTCCTCCACCTGGTAGCTACCCAGGTTCCTGAACCTTCTCTGAGTGGCAGCCTCGCAGTCTGTTAGGAGATGTATTGGAGTTTCCTCCAACTCCCCACAGAATCTGCATGAGCTGTCACTTTCCAAGCCCAGCTTCGCCAGGTGTCCTCTAAGTCGGCAATGCCCCGTGAGGAAACCCGTAAGTACGCGGAGCTTGTTCTTACTCAATCCAATGCAGGCCTCCGACCTCCGTTGGTTATAATTTCCCAAGCAGATCTTGGCCTGCCGCAACCTGGGGAGGGAGTACCAGAGTTGAGATCTCTTCGTCTCCTCTTCCTTCTTAAGTTCCTCTAACAGACACTGGTCGCTAATCCCACAAAAAGGTTCCGGCCCCAAAAGTGGTGTCATAGCGCCTATCTTGGCCAGGGCGTCGGCCGTCTCATTCCCTTCAATGCCAACATGCCCCGGCACCCACCAAAGTGCGACTTTGTTCCTACTGCCCAGATCGTTTAGTTTATCTAGGCATTCCCAAACCATTTTAGAGTTAATAACTGGTGCACCCAGAGCTCTGATGGCTGCTTGGCTATCGGAAAGGATTACAATCTCCCGATTCCTATATCCCCTATCGAGGTTAAATTGAACGCATCTTCCAATAGCGTATATCTCCGCCTGAAAGATGCTGGGAAATTTACCCATGGGTTCCGAGTGCTTGATCCTTGGACCAACCACCCCTGCCCCAGTTCCCTCGAGGGAACCCATCCATCTTACTTTTACAAATTAAGTTTTGAATTCAAAACATATATTTCTGGTGAAACATTGAATTTCGAAAATTTGAAATTTCACACGATTGAAATACTTCTTCCTCTTACTAGGAGCAAAGGAAAGTAAAATGTATAATGATAATAATTAATAATTATTAACAAGGAAAGGATTAGCTAAGTGATAGCGGCGCTGGGGACTAGCAAAGTGGAGGTCACGGGTTCAAGTCCAGCTGTGCTGCCCTTAGTTTTTTTTCTTGTTAGGAATCTCTACAGCTCCCACTGTCGATAATGGACAACATTGTTTGTAACTAAAGAATACGGTTCGGAGACCGGCAGTGCATTGAAAAAACACAGGGTGACAATGACTATGTTGACGCGGCCTAAATTAACGAAATAAAAAATTATTAACATTATATAACTTATTTATAATAAATAGATTATTATAACATATACCTACTACAAATGTTCACTAACTTATTAAAACGGCAATTTCATAAAAAAGGCAAAATAAGAAATTATATTACAGATTGCTTAGGTTGTAAGGAAATTAAGTTCATTGGTCGGGAATTAAGATGTCTATTGGAAGAGCTTAGGCTATTTTCAGACTCCGAGATCCGGATCTGGATTTTTGTTCTAGGCTCGGTTTGTTGTTGTTTTTTTGGGGGGGAATATCTATATAGAGGGTACCAGTAGAGCTTTGGATAGCGTAGGACTTGGTCCATTTCCATAGACGAATAATAATATATTATATCGGAAACGGGTGCCCAAAGGCGCGGGACCTAAGCCTATATGGCTCTTATCCCCCCGATACCCCCCGTACCCCTTAATTAGTCTCCCCCGGTAACTTGCCGGTTAATCTACAATATCTCAAGATATCCCTAAACTCCAACTCGCCTAGACAATCCTGCGAGAGTGGTGTCCTCCCAAATATACGAAACCTAGTTCCAGCGAAACGGGGACACTGACATAAGTAGTGATACACCGTTTCCCTAATTCCGTCATCACAGTTCTGACAAATGGGACTCCGCGTCTTCCTATGTTAAACAAGTGACTGGACACCCAAGTGTGTCCAGTCACTATTCCTACCAAGGTCCTCAAACCCGTCCTACTAAGAGACAGGAGATACTCCGAAATTCATGCCTTTATAAATCTTTTAGCTTGGAGGCACCCCTGCGTGTCCCCCCAGCGTTTCTCCAAAGCTCTCGTCTCCCACAGTCTAATCTGTTTGTCGCGAAACGTCTTTGTAACGGCCAGGGCTGGTTCAGGACCATAAAATGGTAATGATGATCCCTCCCTGGCCAGCCGATCCGCCCTCTCATTGCCCTCTATTCCCGCATGTCCGGGTATCCAATAGAGATGCACCTTACCCCTCCGAGCCAAAGCGTTGAGCTTCCTCCGACATTCTCCCACTAATTTCGAACTCCACCAAGGCTTACTCAAAGCCCTTAGTGTGGCTTGGCTATCCGAGAAAATCCGCACTTCCTTGAACTCTCCCTGCCACTCCCCCACCAGGTGGCAGCATTCAATGATGCCGAAAAACAGTGGCCAAGCCACCCAAGGCCACCGAACTCTCTTTATCCAGTTCCTGAAACCTCCAGCCCCCGACAGGCCAGTACCCTCCTGCCTAGAGCCATCTGAATAGCAACGAATAATGCCGCTGCCCGACTCCGTTGGCCTCGTAAGGTTATCATCTCCTATACTGCCAATCGTAATCTCATAATCTCTCTCAGCCCCATTTCTTGCTCGTCTCATCAAGTTTGGATAGCAAAAATCGGTTTACTCGCCAAATTTTGTCCTCAATCCTAGTGTGATCCCCCCGGAAGGTTCTCACCCATTCTCCCTTGCACCTCATTCTGAGGTACCCTTTCATTGCCTCTCCCACTACCACATACTGAAGGGGGATTAGCCCCAGCAGCATCTCTAATGCCACCGTCGGTGTCGTTTTCATCGAGCCAGTAATAGCCAAACAGGCCGTACGCTGTACTCCCAACAGCTTTTTGCTATTCCTCCCCACCAAGGAGCCAGACCACCACACCACAGCTGCATACAGCATCCTTGGCTTCACCAACTTTTCATAAATCTAATGGACACCTCGGGGATTAACTCCCCAGGTCTTACCTTCTCTTACTCCTAGTAAGAGGAAGTATTGTAATCTTGTCAAATTTTCGATTTAAGTTTTCACCGGTAATATTCGTTTTGAAGTTCCCTGAGTCCAAAAAAGTGGTTTTTAGAAAATGGTCTACATATAGGGTGTGCCATTTAAACGGGCTACTTTTGAAATAACTCTTAAACGAAGAAAGATATCAAAAAACTGAACATAACGTTTGTTGAAGTATTTGCGCTCTAGTTTATGATGATGTTAATATTTTTTGATTTTATTGCCGCTTTACACATTAAATCGGTGATTGAAAGTTGCCATTTCCTTTTCACCCCCACTTTTTACTACTGTATTAAAAAACTATTGAAAAAAATGATGAAAAATGCCGTTAATTTTACTTCATTTTTTTTTTTTTAGTAGTAAAGATTAAATATTTCAATCATAAAGATTAAATTTTCGTCTTATTTTTCCTATTTCTTTGTTTCATAAACTAAAATTAAAAGCGGATTTTCTTATTAATTTCTAATAAATAAGAGAGTTCAAATGCTGACACACTTAAACCCTATTTTAGAACCATAAGGGACTTAAAAATCAGGTAAAATAACATTAAAACAAAACAATATTCCAATTTATTTATAAAAATCTATAAAAAAAAAAAATATTTCCTATTTATTTAAAATGACCTCCTCGGCTTAAATAGCACACGCGCAGTTGCTGCCTAACAGATGAAGTTGTTAACCGTATCATGTCTGCCCGAATAGCTAAGCAGGTTTGGATTAGATTAAAAAAAATTCAAGAGGGGTTAAATCTGGCGATCTGGCGAGGAGAAAAATAAATGAGATGTTCAGTAGCCTCTGGGTCAGGAGGCAGGGACCGGTTTAACTCCTATTGAATTTTTCCCCTTATGGTTCTAAAAAAAATTTAATTATGGTTCTAAAATAGGTTTTAAGTGTTGTTAGCATTTGAACTCACTTATTTATTGGAAATTAATAAGAAAATCCGCATTTTAATTTTAGTTTATGAAACAAAGAAATAAGGAAGAAATGATGAAAATTGAATTTTTAATGATTGAATATCACGGCAAAGGTTTGAAACATTGAAGTAAAATTAACGACATTTTTCTTCATTGTTTTTAGTAATTTTTAATACAGTAGTAAAAATTTTGGGGCGCCCAAAAGTAAATTGCAACTTTCAATCACCGATTTCAGGTGTAAGGCGGCAATAAAATCAAATAACATTAACATCATCATAAAAAAGAGGGCAAATAGTTCAACAAACGTTATTATTCAGTTTTTTGTTATCTTTCTTCAAGAGTTATTTCAAAATGGCCCGTTTAAATGACATATCCTGTATATTTGTGAATAGCATAGCTTACAAACGAAAGATTCCCGCATGTTCAAGCTTGATATTCCGTTTAGGAATCACCATGGGATCCAACAGTACGTTACCTGTCAAAATTTCTCAACCGAAAGTACCATTTTACAACTTTTATTTGAAACATTTCTCTGGGAAAATTTATTTATGAGCAACTTTTGGAGGAAGGTTGGTGGTTATGGTTTCCTCTAAAGTGCTATTTCAGTTAGTTATACTATTCTATTATATAAATAATATTGATTAGAACCGTATATGGTTTGAAAAAAAAAAGTTGGGATAAAAACAGAAAACCGGAAATGCATTTTTTCTGAAAAGTATTTTTTTAGTTTTCCTTCTATTTTCCCTACAAATTTTCCAACGATTTTCTTGAAACGAATAATGTGAATTACCCATTTAAAGAGCTAAAACTTTTATTTGAAACATTTCTCCTGGTATAGTAATTTAAGGGGGTTTCTGGGGTACGGGTAGGGATATATATTTGCCTCAAAAAGTGCTATCATGGTTGTTGATTATACAATTCTACCATCTAGACAAAAATTAATAAGAAATAAATAGATTGCCAAAATATCCGAGTTTCAAGAAAATTAGTAAACCGGAAGTGCGCTTTTACTGAACGGGTTTTTTTTTTTTTTTTTTTTTGTAATTTTTTGCGATTTTCTCCATAAAAACACCGACGAATTTCATTAAATTTGGTATACTAACATAATAACTATAAAATTTATCAATTGTGATTTGGTAAACTAGAGTAAGAGAAAGTTGTGTGTGAGTGTATCACATCATATATTTTATACTAAAGAGACTCACTTGCCAAAATCTGACCCTTATTGAATACTTTCTCTTACAGCAGTAAGCATTATTATTATTATTTAAACCGGGTGCCTATCAACCTGGCACCTAAGCCTATAGTGCTTTTTATACCCCCCCCCCCGATTTCCCCCTAAATCATCTCCCGATAGTCTCACCGGTTTGTCTACAATATCCTAAAACATCTTTCAGCTCCAACCCTTCTTTCAGCAGGCAATCCCGCGAGAAAGATGCCCACCCAAATACATGAAACCCAGTACCAGCGAAACGGGGACACTGATATAGATAGTGATACACCGTTTCTCTAACTGCATCATCACAGTTCTGACACATTATGGGATTAGACGATCCTCCCTATATTATGCAAATGACTAGCCACCCATATGTGTTATGTATTAAAGTACCTTAATACGTACCTCAGTCTTATCCTACTATTATTATTATTATTATTATTATTGTAATGGTTGGTTCCGCAGAGCTGGAAAGTATCAGAGACATTTTCCGTGGTAGTCTGCTTCATTTTGTGGTCATCGACCAGTTTAGCGCGTTCGCCCATCTCCAGGATGCTTTTGTCAGACAGTGTGATAACACAGACTTGCACAGAGCAAATTCGGTTGATACACTCAAGAGTGTGCATCAACTAGGAGTGTATAATCTGAATTTGCTCTGTGCACACAGTTTATGTTATCACACAGTTTTGTCAAAAACATCCTGATGATGAGTGAACCCCCGAAACCGTGTCGATGACCACAAAATGAAGCAGCAGGCTATCACGGAAAATGTCACTGAAATAGAAACAGCACTTTACAGAAACCCAATCAAAAAAGACCAGTCAGTGTGTAAACTGAATTTGCTCTGCGCAAGTCTGTTATCACACTGTCTGACTAACGTATCCTGAAGATGGGCGTACGCCCGAAACCGGTCGGTGACCACAAAATGAAGCAGGCTACCACGGAAAATGTCTCTGGTATTATTATTATTGCCTATCACGGGTGGGCTATACCCCAGGCACTGCAGCCAACAGACGCTTATTCTGCTATCCCCGATAACCTCTAGTAGTTGAACCCTACCTCCCTAAGGAGTTTGAGAACTTTCACCACCAGATTTTTTTGAACTACCATCTCCTCAGGTCGCAAAGTACCAAAAAGTCCCATACCTCAATTTAGTTATTGCTATGCAACCAAATAGCAGGTGGCGGGCCGTTTTCTCCTCCTCCTCCTGACATAATCTGCACAAGGGTTCCACGCTGATAAGCCCACCCATCTTCTGCAGATGCTTCCTGAACCTGCCAATACCCGTAAGTAGTCCCTCATCCAACTAAGGGACAGGAGGTAATCCGAACCCCTCCGCTTAGCCCTATTGATAAATCTTTTAACTTGGAGCCACTCCTGCATGTCTTCCCAATATTTCTCCAAAACTCACGGTCTCCCGAAGTGTAATCTGTCTATCACTGAACCTCTTAGTGACGGGCAAGGGCTGGCTCGGGACAACAGAAAGGTGAGGAACCAGTCCGCCCTCTCATTGCCCTCTATTCCCTTATGTCCGGCAACCCAGAAGAGCTGCACTTTGCCCCTCTGAGCTATGGCATTAAGACTACTCCTATATTCTCCCACCAGTTTCGAACTCCATCACGGCTTGTAAATAAATCAACTCAGCAGTAAATAAAGTAAAATATAATTGTTAATTTGAAAAAAATTAGTTTTTTTTTTTTTATTAAAAATTAAAATTAATTTATTTTTTAAAATTTTCATTTGATGAATATTTATTATTATATTTATTTATTTTTTTAAAGTGAAGAAATATTTTATTAATTAAACAATTTTCAAGAAGAGAAATTAAATATGGCCTTAAATCAATAAAAATTCTTATCAAAACGAACTAAATAATATAAAGTTTTGTCAACATTTTAAAATATATGACGTAATCTTTAATTTTCTATTGTTCCCCACTAGTCGTCGCTTTTTACTTTTTTTTTTTTTATTTATGCGAGAAATAGCTTAAGGTTTTATTAAAAATTCCTCACAGTAAATTATAATAATTAAATAAATTACGTTGTTAATTAAATTATTAGAATATAGCTTTTTTTTTGTGGCATTATTTTGATTTATTAGTTTTTTTTTTTTTTTTTTTTTTTTTTTTTTTTTTTTTTTTTTTTTAGTAGAGCAGTTTTAACTCTTGACCGTTCAATATGTTTTGATTGAAGTGGAACATATTAATTTTAAAAAAAAGTGACATTATTTATACAGAGCTAAATTAATAAAAAACTCTGTGCTCACAATTTTCCCAGAATTTTACACGTTGTTTATTAAAAGTTCCTATTGCGCGAACACTGGCAGATTTTTGAAATTAATTTTTTCACCGGAAATATAGGTGTGTGTGTGTGTGTGTGTGTGTGGACAAAATATTTCAAAAACATGATATTCCATTTACTACGTACTACCACGGCAAGGTTTTAATTTTTTTTTTTTTTTCTCTTTATTTAGCCATTTACAATCTGTATATAGATACATACAATAAGTAAATGTGTTGATGAGATTACAGAGGCGTGAAAAGTAGGAGGAGAGAAACTACCCAGTGGTAGCACTCTCTACGGGATACCAGCTACTGATCAGTCCCGAAGGAAATCTCGGGGCCCCTGGCGGTTCAGTCGGCGTGGTGGATTGTCAGGGATGGTGTAGTGGAGGCGAGAGATTGTACGAAAGGATTAGAACAGTGAGAGAGAGAGCAGAGTGAAATTAATTATATTTAGTCTTGGCGAGTTGTTGTACGAAAGGAATGTTGAGGTCGTTATGGAGAGTTAGGTTTGTAACGTATAAAAAGGTGCGTCTACTATCTGTCGGTGTAGTTTTGATTGAAACGTCTGTATAGTCCGTATGTTGGTCGGTTTGGCTGAACCCCACAGCTCTAGTCCGTAAGTCCATATAGGTTTTAATATAGTATTGTATATTAGTCTCTTCAGTTCAGTGGGTAGTTTAGAGCGTCTTCCGATAAGTCGGTAGAGAAGTTTGGCCCGTTTAGTCAGTGCTTGTCTTTTAAGTCGTGTGTGTGGGTTCCATGTAAGTCGTTTGTCTATGAAGAGTCCAAGGTAGCGCACCAGGTCGGCAGGGCTTTAATTTAAATATTAATAATAAATATAAAAAAACTAGCGTGCAAATCTCACACAACTTTCTCTTAACCCCAGTTTCCAAACTTGTAATTGACAAATTTTATACTATGTGTACCAAAATTTAATGAAATTCGTTAAGAGTTCGTCGAAAATTGAACAAAATGATCAATAAAAGCACACTTCCGATTTACAAATTTTCTGAAACTTGGAATAATGGCCACCTATTTATTTCTAATTAATTTTGTTTGGATGATAGAATTGTATAATCAACTCTGATAGGACTTTAGTGGAAAACCTAGCCCCACCACTCCACTAAAAAGTGTCCTTAAATGAATTTTTCTAGAGAAATATTTTATATAAAAGTTGTAGATCGTTGTATGTGTA
The DNA here is from genome assembly GCA_011037195.1 of Triatoma infestans. Taxonomy (NCBI): domain Eukaryota; kingdom Metazoa; phylum Arthropoda; class Insecta; order Hemiptera; family Reduviidae; genus Triatoma; species Triatoma infestans. Next base: position 25,095 of record JAAEAF010013993.1, read on the forward strand.
GTTGATATACTATGTTTGTGGAAAATCGTCGGAGCCATTTTGGAGAAAATTGCAAGAAAATAAAAAAAAAAAACAACAAAAAAACAGAAAACTGAAAAATACACTTGCGGTTGTCTGATTGTTTCAAACTCTAAATTTCAACAACACATTTAATTCTAATTAATATTGTGTGGATGATAGAATTGTGTAATAAACTAAAATAGCACTTTAAAGGAAACCATAACTCCACATTTTTCCCCAAAAGTCCCTTTAAATGTGTAATTGATATACCAAGTTTGAAGAAAATCGTCGGAGCCATTTTTGAGAAAAACGCAAAAAAGTAAAAAAAAAGCTAGTAAAGTGGTATACTTCCGGTTGAGGAATTTTGACAGATAACCTACTGTCGGATCCCATGCTGATACTTAAACGTAATATAAAGTTTGAACTTTTTAGGGTTTTTCGTTTTTGAGCTATGCTGTTCACATTCATACATTCTTAAACGCAGACCACTTTCTAAAAACCACTTTTTTGAGACTCAGGGGAGTCTCAAAACGGATATTTCGTGTGAAAACTTGATTTCGAACATTTGACATAATCACAATACTTCCTCTTACTAGAGAAGGAGTAAGAGAAAATAAAAAAAAATCTGGTATGAAACACTCACACGAATTGTTCTCTTACTGCGAAATGGTAAATTTGCTTCACACTTATAATTCTATTATCAATTATCAAATCTATTCTGTAAATTATAATTTATTTAGTAAAGTTGGACTCTTCCACTCACCCGATTTTCTTCAAACTAAAAATTTCAACAACATATATAATCAGAGACATTTCCCGTGGTAGCCAGGCTTCATTTTGTGGTCATCGACCGGTTTCGGGCGTTCGCCCATCTTCAGGATGCGTTTGTCAGACAGTGTGATAATACAGACTTGCACAGAGCAAATTCAGTTTATACATGCGTGGTTTATACTCAGATACCAGATTATATTTCTTATGATAGATTTTGTATATTTAAAAAATATTCTTTTAAATATTCCCTATTATACATTTCTTTGTTGGAACATGAAGTTAGAAGAAAGAATATAGTGATATATGGAATAAAAGATGAAGATGAAAATAGAGTTTGTCTAGAGGGAAAAATATTAAGTTTGATTCGAAATGAACTGAAAATAAACTTTAAAGATGAAGAAGTAGACTTCATTAAAAGAATTGGCCCCACTGCAGTAAACAGTGATAGACCAATTATTGTAGGTTTTACAACCTGAAAAAAGAAATTAGATATCTTACAAAAAAAGAAAAATTTACGGGATACCAATACTTTTTTGACAGAAGATTTCCCTCCAAAAATTCTCCAGATTCGACGTAATCTGGAAAGACAAATTGAAAAAAGCTCGAGATGAAGGCAAATTTGCAGTTATCAAGTACGATAAACTAATAATAATTGATAAGAAGATGAACAGTAAAAAACCTGAACTGAGCGTATCGCCTGAGAAAGGAAAACGTGGAAACTCAGAGAGGTTACCATTAGATAAGAAAATAGATAACGGTAATGAAAAGACAGAATTCTATTGAAAACTTCTTAGTGGAGAGGCGCCACTCACACAGCCTTGACAAATCACAAGGGATTAAAGACTAGGAATTATTGGAAACTAGCCCTATACATGGAAAGACATTGGACTCGGAAACGGATATAAGATCTATGACTACTTATGAAACATCGACTAACTCAACTACTCCCCCAGAACGGCTGGTCACCAAGGCGGTGAATGACCTTTTCCTCCCAGGAAAATATAGTAAAATTAATTTACCCAAAACTAATTTTATTCATAATTCTAAGTTAAAAAAATGAAAAAAACTAATAAAATAACAATGAAGAAATTAAAAATAGGAACATTAAATGTACGATCTCTTATTTCAGAAGATAAAATATGCGAATTAGAACATGCTTTAGAAAACAATTCTATAGAGATCTTGGGATTAGTGGAAGTAAGACGGAAAGAAGAAAAATTAATAGAAAGGAAAGGCAATTACATTTTTCTGCACTATGGTGAAGTTTCAGGCAAAAATGGCATAAGATTTATGATTCATAAAAAACTAAAAGGAAATATTTTAGAATTTAAGCCAGGCTTCTGATACAATAGCGACACTCAGCATAAAAAGCAAACATGTGATCCTCCGTATCATTCAAGTTTATGCTCCTACTAGTGGCTTCTTCTGATGAGGAAATTGAGCAGTTTTATGACCAATTATTTGAAGGAACTACGGTGAAGAAAGAAGCCCATAAGGAAATTCTCATAGTAATGGGAGACTTCAATGCACAGGTTGGCATTAGAAAATCAGAAGAAGAACAGACTATGGGCCCATATGGATATGGAAAAAGAAACGAGGGGGGTTATAGAATGCTGAGGTTCTGCCAAGAAACTGAGTTAAAAATAATGAACTCCTTTTTTAAAAAAAGATCTGGTCTCAAATGGACATGGATATCACCAAATGAAAAATACAGAAATGAGATTGATTTCATTTTGACTAAAAGCAAACAGAATATCTTTCATGATCTAGGGGTAATCTCCAACTTTCCCTTTTATTCGGACCACAGATTGCTTGTAGGAAAATTAGTTATTCCGACCCGTTTTAAAAACAAGAAAATTAAAACACTTTCCTACTTTTCTAACGTGAACGAAGAAAGTTTTCTAAACAAAATTGAAGAAGAAGTTAATAAATGGATTTTGGAGAAGAAAGAACTTCAAGAAAAATATAATTGGCAGGAAGATACAATTAAGAGAGCTGCAAGAGAATCATCTGATAAAGCTACGAGAAATAAATGCAATAAAAAATTAAAAGATGAAACACTAGAGCTTATTAGAAAAAGGGAAATTTTAAGAAGAAAGATAAATAAAACACAGAAAGAGAAGATAGAAATGAGTGTTCTTTGTAAAAAGTGCAAGTTTAACATCAGGAAGGACATAAATGATTATAATGAGAAGCTAGTGGAAAATATAATTGAGAAAGATATGTCAGCGAAGAAGTCAAGAAGAATGTTATCGCCAGGGAAAGCATGGATGCTTGCACTGAAAGATAAACAAGGAGTTATGCGTAGAAGCAGAGAAGGAATTATTTGGGTGGCCTCAAATTTCTACAAAGAATTATATAGTGATCCCTTTAGAAATCAAACAAACAAACAGATGACTACTATCTCATTTGGATGATTCCAATATTGAAGATTTTTTGGAGATCTCCGAAACTGAAGTAAGTGCTGTAATAAAATCTCTAAAAAATGAAAAATCCGCTGGAAGCGACGAATTGATAAATGAATACATAAAATTAGCTTCCTCAAGCATTACAGGATGTTTAACATTTATCTTTAATCAGATTATGAGGACTACAAAAGTTCCTGATCAGTGGTTAGTTTCAGACATAATTTTACTATATAAAAAAGGTGATCCCATGGACATAAAGAATTATCGCCCTATTAGCCTCTCTTCTAATATAAGCAAAATCTTCGCTAAAGTTATTCAGAGTCGAGTGAAAAAGAATTTAGAATTCAACCAGCCTATCGAACAAGCGGGATTTCGGCCTAATTTTTCTACGATGGATAATTTACTGGTGGTTAATCAGATGATAGAGAAAAGTAGAGAGTATAACATTGATGTATATTTAGCTCTGGTCGACTTCACAGAAGCATTCGACCTTGTTAAACATGATACCATTTATAGAAGTTTGGCAGAACAAGGAGTGAGTAGAGAATATATTCATGTTTTAAATTATTGGTATGATAATAGTAAGGCCAGGGTAATATTAGATAGAGCAGGCCCTTATTTCCCATTGCAAAGAGGTGTGAGACAGGGCGATCCCCTATCGCCAAATTTATTCAACTGCATCTTGGAACAAGTGTTTAGAAATGTCCATTGGCAAGATAAAGGTTTAAAAGTAAATGGCGTCAATATTAGTAATCTGCGTTTTGCAGATGATATTATCTTGATTGCGAAATCTGCAAATGAATTGCAACAAATGCTCGAGGAATTGGACTATGCTGGAAAAACATTCTGGACTTGTCATTAGTCAGGAAAAAACGGTACTCCTAACTAATGCCAGCAAATCAGATATTTTTCTTAATGGGAAGAAGTTGGAATGGTCCACAGAAACAATTTATTTGGGACAAACAATATCCTTTAGAGACAATTTTAGCAAAGAAATAGATCGCAGGATATCTCTCTCCTGGAAAAAATATTGGTATCTAAAGTATATATTTAAGAGTAAGTTGTCCTTAAGTCTAAAACGTCTGACCTTTAATAAGTGTATCCTACGGCGCTCAGACATGGGCAGTGACCAAGAAAAATATGGAAAAGCTAAAAGTAACGCAAAGAGAAATTGAAAGGAGCATTCTGGGAGTAAGCAGGAAGGATAGACTCACTAATGAAGAGTTAAGGCGAAGGACAAAAGTGGAAGATGTTAGGGCCACAATTAAAAAACTAAAATGGAAATGGGCCGGCCACATTGCAAGATTAGGTGACGATCGCTGGACTAGGAGAATTTTAGACTGGTAACCCCTCGACTGCTATAGAAATAGAGGTAGACAGCCGTTGAGTTGGAGGGACGAACTTGTCCAACAAGCAGGAATCTTATGGCAGCGTACAGCTCGGAACAAGCATTCTTGGTCTAAACTGGGAAAGGCCTTTGCCCAGAAATGGGCCTAGTTTCCTAATTTTTCTATAACTTTTTTTTTTGTAGTATAATTAATATGTATTTTGATTTTTTTTTTTGTTTAAAGTATTTACATTTCTCTTTCCTTTAAAGTAGTTTAATTATTTTATTTCATTATACTTTATTCCACTAAGTTTGTTGTATTCAAAAAAAAAAATTTCTTTTGTAATTCTTTGTAAATAGGAAACTAATAAAAGGCTTTATTATTATTATTATTATTATTATTATTATTATTATTATTATTATTATTAATATTAATATTATTATTATTATAAGTTCGGGAAGGAGACAATAGTTTCTACTGAGGCTATTAAATACCTGGGAGTGACGATTGACGTGAAGCTAACCTTTGGTAAGCATATTCAGAGGGCCGCGGAAAAAGCGTCTATAAGCGTGGGTAGGTTAAGTATGCTGATGAGCAACGTCGGGGGAACGACGGGGGTACCCGCAAAGTTTGATGAGTGTTGCACACTCAATATTGCTGTATGGGGCAGAAGTTTTGGGCGGACGCCCTTAACAGAGAAACATACAGAAAAAGACTGGCGCGGGTGCAGAGGCTCGGTGCTCTCCGTATAGCCTCTGCATACCGAACTGTTTCGGAGCCAGCTATATTGTTAATTGCAGGAGTCATTATCCCATTAAACTTCTCGCCTGCGAAAGGAAGAGAATCTTTGGGAGAAGAGAAGGAGGAAGTGGACAAAGCAGCAGTCGCCTAGAGGAGCGGCTACGTACTATGGCAACTGCATGCTAGAGGAATCTAGAGGACGGGACCGCGGAGTTGAATCTCGGAGGTGAATAGCTGGACAGAGGTCTTTCTGTGAGGTAGATTGTTACTATCTCACCAGTCCTCACTGGGCACGGCTACTCCGAGATTATCTGAGGAAAATAGGCAAGAGGCCAGGAGGGAAAACTGCCCCATTGTACAGGGATGAGAGACAATGCCATCACACCTTTTTTGAGTGTGAAGGTGGGGTCGTCTCAGAAGGGATTTGGGGGGGGAAACGTCGGCCTGTGGGCTCCTGACCGATTCCAAAGTATAGTTTCACAAGCAGAGCGAATTGGAGAGCGGTAAGTACATTTGCTAGAGAGTTTAATATGTAAAAAAAAAAGGGATTGGATGAGGGGATGCGAATCCCTATCGGGTAGGTGGGGGGCTCGCTGCTGAATACTGCACAAGTGAATCCAGGCTAGGTCCGGTGATGAAGGGGGGGGTGTTTTTAGCCGTAAGCCATTTAGTTGGGAGTCCGGCACTTTGTGCGTAAAAAGCATTTCACTCCTCTTAAAAAAAAAAAAAATAATTATTATTATTATACATTTGTTAACTTGGGGGAAATTCTATTTTAGTATTATGTGTGTATGTAATATTGGAGTTTATAAACTGAATTTTTTTCTGTGCAAGTCTATGTTATCACAGTGTCTGACAAATGGGCATCCTGAAGAAGGGGGAACCACCGAAACCGGTCGATGTCCACAAAATGAAACAGGCTATCATGGAAAATGTCTCTGATGTTTTCCAGCTGTGCGGAACCAACTACCACAACAATTAGGGAAATATTTTTCCAATAAGGAATCGAAATATGAGCAAATTAAAGGTAATGCGATTAAAATGGGGGGACCAAACAAGGAATTCTGGTTTGTCAATGATAATCCTACGAGAGTGGCTAAAAACTTATCTTCCCCCCCAAAAAAATGTATATGTATATTAAATAAATTTTAACTTAAAGATCAGATATTGTTAAGGATAATGGTTAAAAATAAAATCAAAATATGGCGATTCAGTTTCAGTAAGAAAGAGCGCCCGGGCCTATAATATTTTGTCATACTTTCCTAAAGCCAGAATAAAAAAAAAAAAACTTCTAAAATAATTATTTTTATTATTATTATTATTATTATTATTATTATTATTATCATCAAAAATTTATCTTTTTTTTTTGTTTGCAACCAGAGATACGGGAGAAGTGATAATCTATGAAGTTATAAATTTGTTGTTACCCTGTGTTTGTATCTACAATAATTTTAATCTATATCTTGGTTCTAGATATCTTTTTCCAACAAACGCTTTTTTTTTTTCTTTTTTTTTGATAACATATTATCATATACCCCGGTTGAGGAGTTATTATATATTTCAGGTATTATTATTCTGGCCCAGTTTAACATTGACGTTACTATATTGTTAGGAGAAAGTAATATGGAAAAATATTTGTGTAAAACGCCACCTACTAAGTGATTTGTGTGAAAATATTCTTGTATTTTTTTTTTTTTTTTTAAGTGTTGTGATATTTTTTTGGTTAAAGTCAGTTTTTTTTTTGTTTTTTTTTTTTTTAAAGTCAGTGTTTGACAAAAGTGCAAATTTGGTAATAAGAAGAAAATGTAATTCAAAAAAGAAGAAGAAAAAAAAAAAAAAAAAAAACCTTTGTAAGTATTTCAAACATTCTTCTTTTTATGTTTTAATGCTAGTGTCTAATGGCAGCCATTAAAATTCCAATCAAAATCACGCATCAAAGTGATTTCAATCAGTTTTTAAGGAGGGGGATTCTCGTTGGTAATATTTTATTATTTTTTATCAATTTTTTTTGGGGGGGGGCAAAAAATAAAATGGATCTTTCATTTATTGTTAATTACTTTTTTAAAAATAAACCAAATTTCGTTTCATTTTTTTTTTGGCGCGCGATATGAATTTTAAATTATTAAATTATAACAAGACAAATTTCAATTGAAATAAAAAATATTCAATGTATATTTATTTTAAACAAAAAACAAAAAAAAAAAAAAAGAAAACTAAACACTATAAAGAATAAATTAATTATAAAAACAATATAAATAGAAAAAAAAAAAAAAATAACAAACTTACCTAAATTTATAATGAACTAAGATATTAAAAAATGTTTTTTTTTTGGTTAAACACTATAGCAGGAACCTTTGTTAATTTTAAATAAAAAAAAAAAAAAAAAAAATTACATTACAATTTATATAAATATATATAAAAATTTAATCAATAAAATTTTTTTGAAAATAAAAAATAAATAAATAAATTAATAGGCACAGGTGAAGTACAGAATATGAACTGGCTTCTACTTCAAAATAATTCTTATCTCGGACAACCCCCTCTCCTATGTGTGTGTACGTTAGCGCATTAGCTACCACTTTAAAAATCTATTTTATTTTATTTTTTATTTTTTTTTTTTGCTTTTTTTTTTTTTCTTTTTTTTTTTTTTTTATATTCATAAATTTTAATTGTTATAGCTATTTATTATTTATTTATTTATTTTTTTTTTTTTTGTAATATTTTCCACAAAGTATTATCCCAATTCAAAGTTTTATCAATAGAGTAATAAAGATTATATTAGGAGGAATTTCTTTTTATTCAATAATATAATACTTAATTCTATTTCAGTTTTTTAATCAATATAGATAATATAAAATGTTTTGTTCATGAAAAAAACCCGTGAATGAAGAATATTTAATTAATATTTAATTAAATAACAACCATTTACGAGTGTATTTGTTGATGCAGGGAAAAAAAAATAAAAAAAAAATTTGTGGTGATAGAAAGTCCTCCGGTGTCAATATGTTTGTGATGTTATATTTTAATCGCTGATGCCTGGGGTCAAAAACAAAATGTTGGATTGAATGATAGATTTCAGTGTGTATCAAATTGAAAAACTGAAAAACCAAAAAAACTTGGCGTGAAACACTCAAACGACTATCCGCTATACTGTAATTAACATATTTTTTTTTGTTTTTGAAGTTATTTATTATAAGGAAGATATGTTATAAATAATATAAAAGTCAAGCTTTTGTATGGTAAATCAATTTTTTCTCAAATTTCTAAGGAATTTTGCAACACTTCATTGACTCCCATGTTATAAATTATATAGACAATCGAACTATATCATATTTTGATAAAAGGCACTTAGAGGACCGCTAGGCTCACAGCTTCCCCCCTTACCCGCCACCCCCGGAAAACACTCCTTAAATGAATTTTCCGGGAATCATTATTCAAATAAATGTTGTAACATTTTTTAATGGATTAGTCGAGCATAATATTAAGTTTAAGGAGGTTTCCGTTAGAGCCGTTTTTTTTTTTTTTTAGTAAATCCCCCCTTCAAAATCCCCTTAAGTTACAGAACAGCCCTCAGCTTTGCCCTCCGAATCAATCCTAGCAAAGCTGAGAGCGGCTCCATCATGAAGCTTTCAGCTTCGGGATTGCCCGTCCCCAATTGAAGAAACCTAATCCTCGCCAGGCCGGCGCACTCACAAAGGATGTGCGCCGGGGTCTCCTCCTCTACCTTGCAGAATCGGCATACCGCACTATCCGCAAGTTGTAGGTGGTGCATGTGTCTATTCAGCCTACAATGCCCTGTTAGTAGACCCACAATTAACCTTATATCCCTTCGGGTCTTGGCTCAGTAGGTCTTTGGTAAATTTAGGCAAATGTCTTTTAATGAAGAGCTTTGCCTGCCTCTGTCCTGGTGTTCCCTCCCACCAACGCAGACGCTGATCTTCTATCCACCCCCTGATAGAAGTTTGAATGAGGCTCCTGGACAAGCCGCAGAAGGGTTCGGGGCCTATAAAGGTATCCTGCGAGCCCTCCCTCGCTAGGGCATCCGCCCTCTCATTGCCCAGGAACCCCGCATGTCCCGGCACCCAGGCGAGTGTCAGTTTATTCCGAGTACCCACCTCGGTGAGGGCAAGTAGGCAGTCCCACACCAGTCTTGAGACTATTTGGTGTGAGGAAAGTGCCTTCAGGGCTGCCTGACTGTCGGAGTATATGGCCACTCTTCTACCCACTATCCTTTGCCTTATAATCTCCCTAGCGCAGAGTTGTAACGCCACGACTTCAGCCTGAAAGACCGTGGCGTACTTCCCTAGGCTGGCCTTAATTTTAACTTTAGGCCTGCCCCCGGAGACCCCAGCTCCGACGCCAGTCGGAGTTTTGGATCCATCTGTATACCAGATCGAGTTACCGAACAGGGGTGGGTCGCAGCCCCATTCGCCTCTGTTCGGTATGATCTAGTGTGATACACAACTTTCTTTTTTACTCAAATATGTTATTTGTAAAATTTTTAATACTCAAATATTGTAATTGATAAATTTTAAAGTTAGTATATTAAAATTTAATAAAATTCGCTGGTGTTTTTATGTGGCAAAAAAAAAACAAATCACAAAAACTAAAAAATACTTCCTAGAAAAAAACACCACTTCCAGTCATCCGATTTGTTCTCCCCCCCCCCAAAAAGTGCCCTGCCCTTAAATGAATTTTTCCCAGAAAAAAAATGTTTCAAATAAAAGTTGTTGTAACTGTTTGTATGTGTAGTTGATGTAAAAAGTGTCAAGAAAATCGCAAAAAAGTAAAAAAAATTAACTACTAAAAGTACCGGTACTTCCGGTTGTGGAATTTTGACAGATAATCTACTGTCGGATATCCCATGGTGATAGTTAAACGGAATATCAAGTTTGAACGGACTTTCTACGGTTTTTCATTTTTGAGCTATGCTGTTCTTATACATACAGACCATTTTCTAAAAACCACTTTTTTTTTTTGGACTCAGGAGACCTCAAAAACGAATATTTCCGGTAAAAACTAGAACGTAATACTTCCTCTTATTTCAATCAATACTTACTCTTACAACATTAAGAGAAAGCGTATTTTTATTTATTGTTTTTTTTTTAACATATTTAATTCTATAAATTCAATAGCTGTAAAAATTGTAAACGATATTTTTGGGAATTAACATCTAAATGTCAGCTTGAGGTTCCATTGTTCACGCAACGATATATATTTTTTGCAGTAAAATATTTCAAAAATGATATTTGTAGTACGTGTTTAGAGTAGATATTATTAATATTATAACATGTTTGGTGGAAATCGTTGAAGCTTTAAAACAATCATCGTTGTGGGTTGGTTCTACAAAATTGATAAGCAACCAGAAATATTTTACGTGATACCCACTTTCTCCCTGATACTTTTTGTGGTCATCGCCTATAATCAGGATGTTTTTATGAAAACAGTGTAATAAAATAGACTTACAAACAGCAAATTTAGTTTTGATTTTAGTAAAAATAGCATAATTATGTTATCACACTGTTTTGATGATGGGCGAACGTCCGAAACCGGTCGATGACCACAAATAAAAAAGCAGGCTATCATGGAAAATATCTCTGATCATTAATCAATCTTTTAGTAAAGTAACAGCTCAAATTGTGAGTTGTTCCTAAACAAAATAACAAAATTTAGTTTTTACTGCGATGTTTTTTTTTTCCACATATTTACTCAAATAGCAATTTTTTTCAAACTCTGGGGACCTTAAAATAGTAAATTTCCGTTGAAAAAAAAAAAAAAATCTAATTTAAAAATGTGTCACGATTCCCAATATATCCTTCTTGTTTAGAAGATTAAAAAAAGAAATATTAAAATGATCCATATTAATTTTTAATATTAAAAGTGTATTAAACATAAATTACATAATTTTGAATCCATTTTAGAATTACACTACGAATTCAATGGAAAAGATTTTGGTTCCCCCCTCAAGAAAAAAAAAATTGTTTAAAACAATATATTTTTCGGTAATAAAGTTTTACCACTAAAGTGTGCATTTCAATGTAGGTGCTTACTAGACGGCTATCAATATATTTAAATCGTATATTGTTATCTACTTTTTAAATTGCATTTTTCCAATTATAATTAAAAAAAAATAATAATAATAATAATACATTATTAATTTCTTGGAATATTCATTTCTTATTTCTTTTTCAAAAATAATTTTTTAATAATACTTTATTAAATTCTTATTAATTTTTCTTCCAGCTTATTATTCAATATTTCTATGCTAATAATGTAATAATTAAATTTAATAATCAAGAATATGTAAGAAAATAAATTGCTATTATGAAAATTTTATAATTCTATATTCTTTCTAATTATTTTATAAAACAAATTAATTATATACGCGCAAAACTTATTAGCAATAAGACGCTAAAAATTACAAATAGCAATAATCAGTTTGAACAGCTTGTCAAAGAAGAAGGTGTTTTTAACATATTGTATTCGGACGTTTATAACGGGAGCATTATGGCGAAAGCGGGCAATATTTTTTTTTTTTTTTTTTTTTAAGAATTCGTGTAGAGAGTTCACTTCAACGTAATGTTTCTGTTACACTCAAACTTGTTGGTTTGTTATATATGCGGGAGATATAATGATAACCTTATAACTTTCCGCACATACAACAAACCAACAAGTGTGAGTGTAACAGAAACATGGCGATAAAATGAACTCGGTATTAAATAATATCGACGAAAATATAGATAAAAAAAAAAATCACCATTTACTATATTCGTTTACAGAATCCTTTTATTTTTCTTAATAATGATGCTGAGGGAAGGGAATAATTTGACAAAAATATCCTGATGATGGGCAAACGCCCGAAACCTGTCGATGACCACAAAATAAAGCAGGCTATCATGGAAAATGTCTCTGATGCTTTCCAGCTCTGCGGAACCAACCACAACAATACTTTAGAGGGTTACGTGACGTGCTCACAACATTCCCCCACTATATCTCTTAAAAAAGAAAAAATGTTAAACAAAGTTATAGGTAATGAATATGTGGATGGGTCCGTAATGCTGGTTAGCGTACTGAACTCCCACGCGGAGAAGTCGGGTTCGATCCCAGCTGTGCTACCCTTAGATTTTTTTCTTCCTCGGAGCCTTTACAGCTCACTGTCCGGTGATGGACAGTGTTGTCTGTAACGAGAGAACACTGTCGGAGGCCGGCAGTGCACACTGAGTAAGCTCCGGGCGCCAATGACCATAGATGTTGATACGTCTTAAAATAATAATAATAATGATGCTGTATACATTCTAAATTAAGAAAATCAAAGTTTCATCAAAGAATTCAAATAGTTTTTTAATTGTTGAATATGTGAATGGGTTCGCAATGCTGGATAACATCTGGTATTTTATCCGTCTTGGCATGCATGTTCCTTTTATTCCTGACCTGTTTCGGATTTTCATCAATCGTGAGATTTCGTGTAGAGTGTTCACTTCAACGTAATGTTTCTGTTACACTCAAACTTGTTGGTTTGTTATATATGCGGGAGATATAATGATAACCTTATAACTTTCCGCACATACAACAAACCAACAAGTGTGAGTGTAAACAGAAACATGGCGATAAAATGAACTTGCATATTGTGGTTACGTTAAAATATGACAGATTAAAAAAAATATATGGTATTTTATGTCTTAGTAGGCATGTTTCCTTTTATTCCTGACCGGGTTTTGGATTTTCATTCATTGTCAGAGTAAAATTCACCAATTTTGCGTAGAGAGTTCATTTCATCGCCATGTTTCTGTTACACTCACACTTGTTGGTTTATTGTATGTGCGGAAGGTTATAAGGTTTATCATTATATCTACCGCACATACAACAAAACACAACACGTGTGAGTGTAACAGAAATATTGCGTTGAAGTGAACTTTCTACACGAAATCTCACGAATGATGAAAATCCGAAACAGGTCAGGAATAAAAGGAACATGCATGCCAAGACGGATAAAATACCAGATGTTATCCAGCATTGCGAACCCATTCACATATTCAACAATTAAAAAATTATTTGAATTCTTTGATGAAACTTTGATTTTCTTAATTTAGAATGTATACAGCATCATTATTATTATTATTATTTTAAGACGTATCAACATCTATGGTCATTGGCGCCCGGAGCTTACTCAGTGTGCACTGCCGGCCTCCGACTGTGTTCTCTCGTTACACACAACTCTGTCCATCACCGGACAGTGAGCTGTAAAGGCTCCTAGGAAGAAAAAAAATCTAAGGGTAGCACAGCTGGGATCGAACCCGACTTCTCCGCGTGGGAGTCCAGTACGCTAACCAGCATTGCGGACCCATCCACATATTCATTACCTATAACTTTGTTTAACATTTTTTCTTTTTTACCAACATTCTTTTTTTAAGAGATATAGTGGGGGAATGTTGTGAGCACGTCACGTAACCCTCTAAAGTATTGTTGTGGTTGGTTCCGCAGAGCTGGAAAGCATCAGAGACATTTTCCATGATAGCCTGCTTTATTTTGTGGTCATCGATAGGTTTCGGGCGTTCGCTCATCATCAGGATGTTTTTGTCAAATTATTCCCTTCCCTCAGCATCATTATTATGAACAATAAAAGGATTCTGTAAACGAATATAGTAAATGGTGATTTTTTTTTGTTATCTATATTTTCGTCGATATTATTTAATACCAACACTTGTTATGAATATATTGAAATAATAATTAATGTTCAATTCGAATAAAATTTTGTTAAATGGATATGCAGTTTTAGAGAAAGAGTTTTTTCATTGAAATTGTTGGCTATAATGAGTTGTGAAAAATGAGTTCTGGGCGATCTACGATGTTAGAAATGTGGAGAAGTTCAGCAAAAGAAAGTCTGTGTGTTTCAGAACAGGTTTTTTTCCTTTTTTTCTTCTTACTAAAACTTTTAATTAACTTTTATTAAAAATTTTTTTGTGGAGAAAACGTGACGTCAGGTGTCACTCTAAACAGCCACAGCAGTACTTTATATGGTTCTACCAATTATCGTATATTATTTCAATAAGATTTAAATACGTTACTAAAATATTTGAGTTTTGAAAAAAAAAAATCGGTTGACCAATTCAAATGCACATTGCTTGTAAGATTTGTTTTTATTTTTTTAGATCTGCGTTTTTTTTTTTGATAAGGAACTTAGCGAGTTTCTTAAAACCTGTATTGTAATTTCCTCATACAAAGACCTATAAGTTTTAGTATTTTATCCGTCATAGCACGCGTATTAGATTTTCTTCCTGACCGGTTTCGGACTTTCATCACCATCGTCAGAGTAAATTCACCAAGTTCTTGTAGAGAGTTCACTTCAACGTAATGTTTCTGTTACACTGGCACTTGTTGGTTTGTTGGTTGTATATGATTATATAGGGTGGTTATAAGGTTGTGTTACTTGTCCTTAAAATAACCTTATAACCTCCCCACATAATTATATGTATATAACTAACAAACCAACAAGTATGAGTGTAACAGAAACATTACGTTGATGTGAACTCTCTACACGAACTTGGTGAATTTGCACTGACGATGGATATAAGTCCGAAACCGGTCAGGAAAAAATCTATGCATGCAACGCGGCGTATAAAATACCAGATTTTTATCCAGCATTACGGACCCATCTACATATTCATTACCTATAACTTTGTTTAACATTTTTTCTTTTATTTTTTGCCAACATTCTTTTTAGAGAGATATTGTAGGTGAGTGTTGTGAGTACGTCACATAACCCTCTAAAGTGTTGTTGTGGGTTTGTTCCGCAGAGCTGGAATGGCATCAGAGACATTTTCAATGATAGCCTGCTTCATTTTGTGATCATCGACCGGTTTCGGGCGTTCGCCTATCTTCAGCATGCGTTTTTCAGACAGTGTGACAACATAAACTTGCACAGAGCAAATTCAGTTGATACACTCAAGAGTGTGTATCAACTAGGATGCTCTGTGTAAGTCTGTGTTATCACACTATGTGACAAGCGCATCCTGAAGATGGGCGAACGCCCGAAACCGGTCGATGACCCTCAAAATGAAGCAGGCTATCACGGAAAATGTTTCTGATCCTCTAAAGTGTATTTTGCATATGCATCTTGATTTTACATACATGCATTACTGGTTCCATCAGCTATATAAAATACTGAAAGCAACTAAAGATTTGGGTAAAGGTTTCATATTGAAAATAATTTTGATATTCAGAACAAATTAGAACAATTACGATAAGTGGAAATCAGTCGCGTGAGTGTTTTTTCTCAACCGATTTGATTTCATAAAAATTTATAATTTTTAAATTTGAAGTCTTTATATTATTTTTTCATGAGAAACGAGCGAAAAATTATTCTGGGAGAGATATTATAAAACAAAAAAGTTATTAAGACTGTCTCTGATTTACCAATATTCTTTCTCAAACCACTTTTCTCAACGATACTTATTCATATTGTTATTTTTATGATCATAAGCTAATGTGGGTTCACCAATAACTCCAATTTATTATACATTCCTTCATTAACTGTGATCTCATACATTGTATTTTTAACCAATTTTTTAGTACCTCTTGATTTTCACGTAACGAAGCTATTTTTACTTTCTCTTACTCCTAGTAAGAGGAAGTATTGTAATCGTGTCAAATTTTCGATATCGAGTTTTCACCGGAAATATCCGTTTTGAGGTCCCCTGAGTCCAAAAAAGTGGTTTTTAGCAAATGGTCTGTGTGTGTGTGTGTGTGTGTGTGTGTGTGTGTATGTAATGTGAACAGCATAGCACAAAAACGAAAATCGTAGAAAGTTGAAATTTGATATTCCGTTTTGAGGTCACCATGGGATCTGACTGTACGTTATCTGTAAAAATTCCTCAACCGGAAGTACCACTTTACAAGTTGGATTTTTTACTTTTTTGCGATTTTCTCAAAAATGGCTCCGACGATTTTCTTTAAACTTTAAACATCAACCACACATACAAAGAGCTACAACTTTTATTAGAAACATTTCTCCGGGAAAATGCATTGAAGGGCACTTTTGGGGGAGGGGTGGGGTTAGGTTTCCATCTAAAGTGCTATTTCAGTTTATTAGACAATTCTGCCATCTAAATAATGTTAATTAGAATTAAATATGTTGTTGAAATTCCGAGTTTGAAAAAATCGGATAACCGGAAGTGCGTTTACTTTACCACTTTACTAAATGATTTATTCACTTTTTCGCAATTTTCTCAAAAATGGCTCTGACGATTTTTTTGAAACTTCGTATATAAACTAAACATGCAAAGATCTACAACTTTTATCTAAAACATTTCTCTGGGAAAATTTTTTTAAGGGCACTTTTAGGGGAGGGGTGGGTTTAGATTTTCATCAAAGTGCTATCCTAGTTCATTATACAATTCTATCATCCAAACATAATTAGTTAGAAATAAATAGATGGCTGAAATTCCGAGTTTCAAGAAAATTAGTAAACCGGAAGTGCGCTTTTACTGAACAGTTTTTTCAGTTTTCGACGAATTTCATTAAATTTGGTACACAAACTATAAAATTTGTCAATTATCATTTTGAGAACTGGAGTAAGAGAAAGTTGTGTGAGTGTTTCACACCAGATTTTTTGTTTTACTCAACTGAGCTTTGCTCAATACAATTTTCAAATAAAATTGATTAGCAATTTAGATCGTATACCAAGTCTAAAGAAAATCGTTATAGCTTTTTCCAGAAAATTGCAACATATTGAAGTAAAAAAAAAAAAAAAAAAAATTAATCAGTGAAGTCGTTCTGAACGGTTGTTGGTTTTTAATCGAAACCTTCATTTGAGCCAAGTTTCTGCGACTTTTATGGTCTTTTTATAGCGTAGAAAAAAAAAACTGAGTTTTGTTAAATTCGCAAACATTTGAGAAAGAGAAAGAGAAACACTCACACAACTTTTTCTTACTGCAGTTTAAAAAACGGTAATTGACAAATTTTTACAGTTAGTATACAAAAATTTAATGAAAAATTCGTTGGCATTAATGGAAATTTCGTTATTAACGAAAATAGGCGAAATCTGGAAAAAACTGTTCAATAAAAACGCATATCCGGCTTACAAATTTTTTCTTGAAACTCGAAATGTTTTTGGCAATCTATTTATTTCTAATTAATTTTGTTTGGACGGTAGAATTATGATAGCACCAAAAGTGGATGGAGCGAAGGAACCGCTCTGTTGGGCATTAAGGAACATGCCATTAAATGGTATACGGATGGGTCTAAGATAGATAGATAGATAGATAGATAAATACTTTTATTAACCTACAGTAATATACAATTATTCCATACAAAAAAAGTAATTAAAAGTAATTTAGTGACAATGGCAAAGGCCGTCTGTCAAGAGCACAGGTTTGTGAACTTAAGTATTACGAAGGTCTTCTAAAAATGAAAATTAAGGTAATGTAAAAAGTATATAAAAGTGCAAATTAGAAAATATAAACTTCAAATTTTACAAAACATTTTAACTGAAACTTAAAATAATTTTTCTAAAGATAAAAAAGGTAAAATAGAAGTATAGATTAATAATTAAACTGATCAACAAGAAATTTTCTGTAAGATAAGGCATGTTTACTATAATTTATAAGGCCCGTCTAATCAGAACCATTGAGTAAAGTTAACATAGCCCCATCCGTTAGAGATTCTAAATTAAAATAATTTTTGCGGATGTAGCTGAAAATAGGACACGGGCCAAGGAAGTAAAATACGTACTCTACTTCTTTCAAATTGCAAATTTGAACGAAGATATATTTTCCCTTGAATATAAGGTTTAAAATTCAAATTTAAAAGCTCACCTCTTAATTTCATTATTAAACCAACATTATTTAAGTCAGAAATAGTATTGTAGTTGACCTGGAATGAAAGCATTCCGGGTCTAAGACCCACGAGGGGACAGGGGCGGGAGTGATTGGTCCAAGGATCAAGCACTCAGAACCCATGGGTAATTTTCCCAGCATCTTCCAGGCGGAGATATCCGCTATTGGAAGATGCGTACAATTTAACCTCGCTAGGGGATATAGGATCCATGAGATTGTAATCCTTTCCGATAGTCAAGCAGCCATTAGAGCATTGAGTGCATCGGTTATCAGCTCTAAAATGCTCTGGGAATGCCTAGGTAAACTTAATAACCTAGGCAGGAGGAAGAAAGTTACCATGTGTTCGGTGCCGGGGCATGTTGGCATTGAAGGGAATGAGATGGCCGACGCCTTGCCCAAGTTAGGCGCTAGGACCCCGCTCCTAGGGCCGGAACCTTTCTGTGGGGTCAGCGACCAGTTTCTGTTGGAGGAACTTAGGAAGGAGGAGAAGATGAGGAGATCTCAATTCTGGTACTCCTTCCGCGGTTTGCGGCAGGCTAAGATCTGCTTGGGAAATTATAATCAACGGAGATCGGAAGCATGCATCGGATTGAGCAAGAACAAGCTCCGCGTTCTTAAGGGTTTCCTCACGGGGCATTGCCGACTTAGAGGACATCTGGTGAAGCTGGGTTTTGAAAGTGACAGCTCAGGCAAATTCTGTGGGGAGCTGGAGGAAACTCCACTACATCTCCTAACAGACTGCGTGGCTGCCACACAGAGGGGAAATTCAAGAACCTGGGTAGCTACCAGATGGAGGAGGGGGATATGCCCTCTCTAGAGCTTGTCAGGGTATTGGGATTCCTCAGGGATCTCAACCTGATAGAGGTTTTGTAGAACGGATGTTCAGAGAAGGACATCTGTTCGGGTGTTTTGGGCAATAGCCTGCGGCACCCAGGAAGCATAGCACAATAGATCGAAAAAGTACATTGGCTCTCCAAAAAAATGATAGCACTATAGAGGAAAACATAACCCCGTCCCTCCCACAAAAAAGCCCCCTTAAATGACCATTTCCGGTGAAATATTTCAAATAAAAATTGTAACTCTTTATATGTGTAGTTTACATATTTAGTTTAAAGAAAATCGTTGCAGCCGTTTTAGTGGAAATAGTAGAAACCTAACAAATACTTTTCAGTAAAAAACGCTCTTTTGGTCATCAGATTTTTCTACATACTCGGAATTTCAACCACATATTTCATAGTAATTAATATAATTTAGATGATAGAATTGTGTAATAAACTGAACTAGCACTTTAGAGGAAAATCTCTTTGTATTTGTAGTTGATATACCAAGTTTAATGAAAATCGTTGAAGCTATTTTTGAGAAAATTGCCACAAAAAAAAAGTGAAAAAAATTATTCATTAGTAAAGTTGATACTTCCGGTTGAAGAATTTTAATAGACAACGTATTGTCGGAACCCAAAGGTGATACTCTTTAACGGAATATCAAGTTTGAATTTTCTAAGATTTTTCTGTTTTTTAAACTATGCTGTTCAAACACCCACACAGATTACATTCTAAAAAAACCATTCTTTTGGACTCAAGGAAGAACTCAGAACGTGTATTTTCGGGGAAAAAAAATTTCGATATCGTAAGTTTGACAAGATTCCAAGCTTCCTTACTAGTAAGAGAAATTAATAATCTGAGCATTTGATGAGGATAGCGAGATTCGGTTTTTTTAAAAACAAAAAAATCAAAAAAACTTATATTTTTGCCAGCTGTGCTGCCCTAAGATTTTTTTTCTCCTCCTAGGAGTCTCACTGTCCGGTGATGGACAGTGTTGTCTGTAACGAGAGCACTGCCTGGAAGCCGGCAGTGCACTGAGAGGGCTCCGGGCGACAATGACCATAACCGCCTTAAATTAAAAAAATGAAAATAATGTATACCTGTATGAAGAGAAGAATTCTAATAGTATAGTAGAGCCGCTGCCTGGGTGTGCCTGGCCTGGAAGTATCTGGGCGCAACAACATGCGAGATAACAGGTGAGAGTGCTTGGTATGAACCCGCATCTCATCTTAAATACCCGCGGAGAGCTAAGAATGGAAACCAAATAAAAAATAGTAAGTAGAAGAAGAAGAATTGAATAACTTAGAAAAAACATATGACACAACTTGGAGGTATTCAATCCTGAAAAAATTAGATCTACGGGGATTAAGCGGAAATAATTAGTATTCACAGTATGTTGAACTGTGCAGTTCAAGATTACGTATCAAAATATATGATAAATCGACCTTATCACCTCTCTACCTAAACCTCCTCATATCAACCCAACCCTATACGCTGATGATGTTTGCTTTGAACACATCTTCATGAAGAATTGATACTATCACTAACAGACTTACATCTGCCATATACAAACTGACAAAATACTGGAATAAATGGAAAATGATGATAAATCATGAAAAACAAACGCCATACTGTTTACTAAACGTAGATCTACAACAATCAACAGACAAATTAAACACAACAATACTTTGATCTCTTAGAGGTATTCAATCCGAAACCGACTTAGACTAACAACCTCAAGCACCTCGGAATAACTCTGGACAATAAATTAAACTTCACGACTCACGTACAGGACACAGTGAATTCTGGAAAAATGACTTTAATACTACTCTTCCCGTTACTGTCATGCGACTCAAAAATAATCACACAAAACAAACGTTTCGACAAATACGAGTATATTGTCTTTATCAAGGCATAAAAATAAATGTTAAGCTTGAAAACATGACACTTTACATTTCATTTTTGGAAAATTAATAGGTGGAAACACTGCAACACCACAGAGAATATCATTCTAATTTTCCAAAAATATAATGTAAAGTTGTTATATATTGAATTTTAACATTTCTTATTTTTATGCCCTGATAAAGACAATATATTCGTCGAAACGTTGGCAAAAATATAAGTTTTTTTTTTTAATTTTTAAAAAAAGACCGAATCTCATTATGCTCATCCATAATTTAAGAACGGTCGAGAAGAATCTTCCATAATCTGATCACTAATCAAGTATCCAGAGAATCTCCAATATATGAATTTCTACGTTCTCAATCAGAGTCATTATTGTTGCAAAATTTCTGAATTTTTTTTCAGTGTTAGTCTGGCTTTATTTTGTTGTCATCATAGTGTTATTATAGACTTCCTAAAGATGGTTGTACTTACAAAACATTTCGATGATTTCAAAATGAAGCAGGCTATCACTGAAAAAATAACGATTTTAAACAGTGAATTAGGCTGTATTAATCCATTATTCAGCTCAATAATAGTAAACATTTTTTATCAAATTCTACAGAATATAATATTATAAATTTTGTAAATAATTTGTTTCTATTTTAATTAAATATAGATAATGTCAAAAAGATCATTCTAATAATCAAAATTAATATTAAAACTAAATAATAAAATGCTATTTAAATTTGTTAAACAAAAACAATTGCTTACTTAGCTGATAAATTTGCGTGTAAGACGAATGACCTTTAACCGTCAGCCATCTTGATGACTCATACATTGCCTTGTAATAATAAATGTTACCACTCATTTTTCTTACAATAAACAAACCTTTAACAATTTTTCCATTAGTTTATAAATTTTGTAGTGGTTTTTATTATAAAAGATAACAAACGGTTTTGTTAGTTTTTCTAAATTTTCTATTAAAACATTTCAATTCTACAAAAAAGATTATTTGGTAACTATTAAGATAATATTTCACTAAAGTCTTATGACTAATCTTCGAACTGATAAACTGAAGGGAGTAAATTGAAAGTATCCAACTTTCATATTATATTCAACCTTGATTCTTTGAGAAATACCAGTGAAAAATTCTTGAATCTAGATTTTTTTTCTATATTCAGAATAATATAGAATTATTATTATTGATTAGGTATTGTTATTAATTAATGTATCACGCTATTGCATAGTTCACGTCTTAACTTCATGCATGATACAACTCTGGCTTCGTTCCCTCATCAGTCCCTCACAGCGCAACCAACCATAAAGTGCGCTGACAATTCTACTTTTTTTGTTTCCTTTTTCATTAGTGCATCAACTACTAAAGCTATTACAGCTTTACTTGGGGTCTTTTGGGACTGCATAATTCACTCATATATTTATCCTGTTAGGCCATTATACACATACACTTATACATATTCATATTAACCATTCTAGTTGTGCGTCGGGGCGCCAATCTTTAAATATAATATATCATTTTATTTTTTCTAAATATTCGAGCACACTTCTCATTTTGTTTTCAGAATCACCTTTCAGAATTTCTTTCAAGTGGGACCTTCAATGCTATGCTTTTTTTCTTCTATTCAATAGCACATTACATTCTCCTAAGAAATGCCGAACTGTTTAGTGCATACGATTTGCATTGAGGCCTAACAACATATATGAATGCGTTATCCTAGTATGTCCTATTGCAATTCTTTTTAAGATTATTGATTGTTTCCTGGTGAATGGAACAGTGTCTATCATGTAGCCTTATATATCTTAGTTCTCTATCCGTATTGTTCCATTCACTCCTTCTACATATTAAATATCCAACAGATTTAGTCTGGATTGCTATAAATAAATACTTCTGAATATGGTGTGCTTTTAAACGATGACACGGTGCGAAAGATTGAAATATAATCTGAAGGATTGACATATATCCGCTTTCAGCGTGTCTATCTATTCCTAGCGCCACTAGTATCCAAAATGTACCAGGACCTCATTTACAACCAAAAGATAGTCCGTTTCTTTCCCACCATTCCTGATAATCTTCCCAGAAGATTAAAAACTGCTGGCTTCAGGATTTTTCCCCATTTTTTTTTTTCTTTTTTGTCCTGGGCCATGTCAATCTCTTCTATCTCTTCTTCTTCTTCTTCCGGCGCTAGAGACCGAGATTGGCCTGCTCAATACGGGTTGACCACTGAGCCCTATCGATGGCCAAACGGGCACTGACTCCTATCCTTCTTATGTCAGCCCTGACGTTATCTAGCCACCTAGTTTTGGGACGGCCCCTTGGCCGACTGTTGCCCAGCGTGCCCTGAAATACTTTCTTTACCATTTGGCCTTCTGGCATCCTGCAAACAAGGCCATATTATTTTAGCCACTGCAACTTTACAAAGGATACAATCGAAGGCTCCCCATTAGGATGGACAGTGTTGTCTCTATTTTTCCTTCTTCTCCAGTTACGGTTCTCCCTTATCGATCCAAAAATTCGCCTTAGCACTTTCCGCCTCAAACCTATCTAACTTTTCGCAGGAAACCTTGCTTAACGTCCATGTTTCACTATCGTATGTAACGACAGGTCTCACCAGCATTTTGTACACCCGAATCTTTGTTCCTCAGCTTTGTTCCTCATTATTTTACCAACAGTTAAAGTACGCCATATTACCAGCAACTAACCTTTTTACACTTCCTCTGCCTCGCCTCCAAACTCATTTATAATGGAGCCTAAATATGGAAAGTTAGTGACAGTTTCGAATGTAAATTTCCTATGACGTAATGCCCCGGTGGATGCACGAAACGTTTTCTCCTGCGTCTTAGTCTTATTCTCGTTAATTTGAAGTGCAACGCTTTTCGCCTCTCGCTCCAATTTTGTAAAAATATTTTTCACTGCATCCAGTCTCTTCTAGATCCAACAGATTTGCATGTGATACGATCTATTTGTTGCGAATATCAGGAAGCGGAAAGAAACATAAAAAGGAAGATTAAATATTTTATATAATAATATTCTGTAACCATGCAAATAATACGCTATTTTAGCAAGGTGCAAAAACATGCATTTACAACAATGATAATAATAATAATAATAATGTATCACAGGGAAGGGAATAGCTAAGTGGTTAGCGCACTGGTCTCCCACGCGGAGGACCCGGGTTCGAGTCCAGCTGTGCTGCCCTTAGATTTACTCTTCCTAGGAGTCTCTACAGCTCACTGTCTGGTGATGGACAGCATTTTCTGTAACGAGAGCTCTGCCCGGAGGCCGGCATGCAGTGAGAAGTCTCCGGGCGCCAATGACCATAACCGCCTTAAATTAAAAAATTGAAAATAATGTATACCTGTAGGAGAGAAGAATTCTAATAGTATTGTAGAGCTGCTGCCTAGGCGAACCTGGCCTGGAAGTATCTGGGCGTAACAACATGCGAGATAACAGGTGAGAGTGCTTGATATGAACCCGCATCTCATCTTAAATACCCGCGGAGAGCTAAGAATGGAAACCAAATAAAAAATAATAAGTAGAAGAAGAATAATTTAATGACTTAGAAAAAGCATATGACACAACTTGGAGGTATTCATCCTGGAAAAATTAGATATATGGGGATTATGCGGAAATAATTAGTATTCACAGTATGATGAACTGAGTTCATTACTGCAGTTCAAGATTCCATATCAAAATATATGATAAATCGACCTTATCACCTCTCTACCTAAACCTCCTCATATCAACCCAACCCTATACGCTGATGATGTTTGCTTTGTACACATCATCATGAAGGATTGATACTATCACTAACAGACTTATATACAAACTGACAAAATACTGGACTAAATGGAAAATGATGATAAATCATGACCAAACAAACGCCATACAGTTTACTAAACGTAGACCTACAACAATCAACAGACAAATTAAACACAACAATAATTTGATCCCTTAGATAACAATGTCAAGCACCTCGGAATAACTCTGGACAATAAATTAAACTTCACGACTCACGTACAGGATACAGTAAATTCTGGAAAAACGACTGTAATACTACTCTTCCCGTTACTGTCATACGACTCAAAACTGACCGCACAAAATAAACTCCTACTGTACAAAGTAGTCATCAGACCGATGTTATTTTACGCTTCCTCCGACTGGAGCCCGACTAGTAACAGTAATATCAAAAATCTTCACATAACCCAGAACAAATTCCTAAGACTTGTGACTGACTCACCACGATACACCAAAATCAACCTACTTCACGTAGAATCTTCAGTTTATGCCTTCATCCAAAATTGTCTCCTGAAATTGATCTCTATTCTAGACCGTCATCCCAATTCACTCTGCCGCGAAATAGCCTCCTCCTACGATCCCTCCATACATTACAGGCATAAATGATTGAAACACATCCTCTCTTAATATTTTTCCTAAAGCTGCAGGTTTTTTTCCCCTTTTTTCCTGCATATTGTTCCTCGCCTTATCCTAAAAATCATTATATAACAATGTAGAAAGGTTATAATGTTAATTTACATTGGAACATCTATTTATTATTATTACATACATACATATACTCGTATTTGTAATAAAGCTTTTTATCTATCTATCTGATAAATCGAGTAGGTATTTCTACGAAGTATTGCAAAAGTCAAAATACTTTCTTATTATGAGAAAAAGTTAGTATGCTTTTTCATGTGAGATATGTTTGTTTTTTTGATATGAGAATCGTCCACTTTTTACCAAATAGGTGTCTCCCGAAAAAAACGTATTCTACTTCAAAAACACACACAAATCCGAAACCTTTGTAAGATATTAAATATGACTTCTTTACTTTTTTGGTGTCATGGCCATTTTATTATTTAAAAATTTTTTATTTAGTTTCTGTTAAATAAAATAATTATACACCGCCCCCCCCCTACAGTTTAAAACAGTCCCATTTTTTATAACAACTCCAAACAAGAGGAATTATTTTCTGATATATTTATGGCCGAGCTTTTAGGAGATTACATCACATCTACTTCACAAGTGTATAACAATAATAAATTATTATGTAATAAAACTAAATTACATTTTTTTTTTTAGTCATCAAAGTAGTGGGATTTTAATTTCAAATAAACACACATTTTAATAAAAGCAATTTTTATTTAAAAATTCTGGTGTGAAACATTTACAATTTTGAAAGGACAATTTTCATGGTTTATCTGATAACACTTTTTTTTATTGTTTTTTTTTTAAACATTTTTATTGATTTTTTACAACGCAATAATGTTACGTGCAAAAAAATTCATAATAAACCATTAAGATTGGAGTCTCACACTTGTCCTGTACCAGACAGCTGATAACATATGCAGATGATCGTGAGGCCATCGACGCTTCAGTCGACGTGATGGGTTAGGGAGGAAAGTTGTAATTGAAAGCTCTTGGTTTACTAGATTTTGAATGTAGTGGATAGTTGGGAATGGAACTTTAGATAACGAGACTTGGCTATCTATCGCAGAAACAAAGGTAATTTTAAGGTTGTTATGGATTGTGTGACTGGAAATGTAGAAAGGAGCATTTGATTGTGGTGGTAGGATTTTAAATTGTAGGGATTAAATGAGATAAAGGTTTGAACGTCTGGCTGTCCCATATAGTTCGATTCTGTAAGTCCAAATAGGGGCTAATAGTGAATAATATAGTTCTCGTTTGTTATGTAATGTAAGTTTCGAATCTTTGTCTAGAAGTCAGTTCAGTTATTTTTAGTCGAGTATAGGGGGAGATGGACACCAAGGTAACGAACTTTTGTGACGGTAGGTAAGGTAAGGAAATATGATTGAAATATATAGGAGGAAGTGTTAATTAGATTTTGGAAGAAAAACTTTTCAAAAACTTGAAGCGACATATGTCGCTTTATGATGAGTAAGCGCTTACTTTAATAAAAATTTTGAATAATAAATTTGAATTGTACGACACAGTTTCATCAGAACATCCCAAAATCAATTTTTCCGGCAAAAAAATTCAAATAAAAGTAATTTCCCCCCAAAAAAATGGTTCAGATAAAAGCAATAGATATTTTACGTATCTAGATAGTATATGAAAATTAAAGAAAACCGTGAAAAATTGAAAAATACATTCAAAATTGCATTTTCGGTTGATTAGATTGATTTTTATTGAAAAATTAGAGCCAGATGCGTTGGTGATTTTACTTTCTATTACTCTTAGAAAGAGGAAGTATTGTAATCGTGTCGAATTTGCGATCTGGAGTTTTCACCGGAAATATCCGTTTTGAGGGCCCCTGGGTCCAAAAAAAGTGGTGGTGTGTGTATGTATGTATGTGTGTGTGTGAACAGCATAGCTCAATAGCGAAGAATCACAGAAAGTTAAAAACTTGATATTTCGTTTAGGTATCACCATGGGATTTGACAGTACGTTATGTGTCAAAATTCCTCAACCGGAAGTACCACATTACTAAATAATTTTTTTTTACTTTCTCGCGATTTTCTCGAAAATGGCTCCAAAGATTTTCTTCGCAAACTTCGTATATCAACTAAACCTATAAAGATCTATAACTTTTATTTAAAATATTTCTCTGGGAAAATTCATTTAAGAGCACTTTTTGAGGAAGGGTAAGGATAGATTTTCCTCTAAAGTGTTATTTTAGTTAATTATACGAGGTGTGTAAATTAAGTAATGAGATAAACATCTGATACACGTCCAGTGCAAATTTGAAAATGCTAGAGTTGTTGCACTGTCCGTAGTGACTTTTTTTGTGAGCAAGGTTTTTTCAGTGCGTTTTAAAAATGAGTGACATCAATTACGAGCAACGTTGTGCTATCAGGTTTTGCTTCAGACTTGGGCACAGTGCAACGGAAACGTTTGAAAAACTGTGCCAGGCCTATGGAGACAATGTTTTGTCGAGAGCACAGGTTTTTAGATGGTTTAAGTCGTTTGCAGAAGGAAGGGAATCAATTGAAGACGAGCCTCGCAGCGGAAGGCCTTCATCTTCAAGAACCGACGAAAATGTTGGCAGAATCCGCGATCTCGTGCGTTCAGATCGTCGTTTGACAGTCCGAATGATCGGCGAAGAGTTGAATTTGACTCACACAACCGTTCATCAAATTTTGACTAATGAATTGGGGATGAGAAAAATTTGTGCAAAAATGGTTCCGAAAAATCTTTCACAAGAGCAAAAAGACATCAGAAAGGAAAGGAGCCTTGACTTTTTGGGAGCAATTGAAAACGATCCCAATTTTTTGGAACGTGTTATTACAGGAGACGAGTCTTGGGTGTTTGAGTATGACCCAGAAACTAAGCGTCAGAGCATGCAGTGGCACACTTCAACCTCTCCAAGGCCAAAAAAAGCAAGAATGAGCAAGTCAAAAATCAAATGCATGCTGATTTGCTTTTTTGATAGCCAAGGAATCGTTCACAAAGAATTTGTGCCTCAATGCCAAATGGTAAACCAACATTTTTACCGAGAAGTTCTTGGAGACTTCAAAGAGTCATGCGTGTGAGACTCAAACAAAACAAGTGGGTGTTGCATCACGACAATGCTCCGTGTCACACCGCGATTTCTATTAATGAGTATTTGGCCAGTAATAACATTCCTGTGGCTCCTCAGCCTCCTTATTCACCCGACTTGAGTCCATGTGACTTTTTTTTGTTCCCCAAATTGAAAAATCACCTCAAGGGACGTCATTTTGGAACATTGGAGAATATTCAAACAGCCGTAACCGACCAACTGAAGTCTATTCCAGTATCCGAGTTCCAGCACTGCTATGACGAATGGAAGAATCGTCTTCAGCGTTGTGTGGCTTCCCAAGGTAGTTACTTTGAAGAGAACAATGTTGAATAGTAATTTTATTTGAATAAAAAAAAGATAAAAAATCAGTCTCATTACTTAATTTACACACCTCGTACAATCCTGTCAACTAAATAATGTTGATTATAATTAAATGTGTTGTTGAAATTGCGAGTTTGAAAAAAATTAGATGACTGGAAGTGCGTTTTACTTTACCACTTTACTAAATGATTTTTTTTCACTTTTTTTGCGATTTTCTAAAAAATGGCTCAGACAATTTTCTTAAAACTTTTTATATAAACTATACATTCAAAGATGTACAACTTTTATTTAAAACATTTCTCTGGGAAAATTCATTTAAGGGTACTTTTAGGGGAGGGGAGGAGTTACAGCTTCCTCTAAAGTGGTATCATAGTTGATTATACAATTCTACACATCCAAACAAAATTAATTAGAAATAAATAGATGGCTAAAATGTCGAGTTTTAACAAAATTAGTAAACCGGAAGTGCGCTTTTACTGAACAGTTTTTTTTTTTTCATTTTTCGACGAATTTCATTAAATTTGGTACAGAAACTAAAAAAATTTGTCAATTACAATTTTGAGAAGTGGAATAAGAGAAAGTTGTGTGAGTGTTTCACACCAGGTTTTTTTTTTTAGATATATTGTTCACGCATACACAGACACACTCACAATTCGCTAAAAACAATTTTTTCGACATTTTTTTCCGATGTTTAATCAGTTTCGAAATTTGACACGATCGCTTTTATTTCCTCTTGTTAGGAGAAAAGGGAAAGTAAAGAAGGATATATATCTTCATTTGAATGGGTGCAAATCGTTATCTTCATAAGTATTTAAAAAAAAGTGCTCGAAATTTCATAAGAAAATTCAAAACCCAAGTGTGTGTCATTCACAAAAGATTTTTCCTTATTGTATTTTCAATTAACAATTTATAAATTGCCTTCAAACTTGATATATATTCCCAGTTAATTAAATTATCCTCAATTGATACTGTTCTGTCAACACTCTAATATTAATTTACTCGGGGGGTGGGGGTGGGGATAAATAAAATTGATAGACTATGTATGTGTAGTAAATATATACCAAGTAAAAAGAAAATCACTGCAGCTGTTTGAAGATAACTTGCTGAAACCGTGTAAAAAAAACAACTTTGTGAATTTTGTTGGCCGCAAACACTTCACCGACATGCACGACTGCCATCCAGCGATGACTGTCGTAATAATTCATTAAGCATAGAGACTCACAACTGTCCTCTTTCAAGACAGCAGATGCTTTCCCTTCAGAGGGTTACCGATGCCGAAGAAGGCTTGAACGCTTCATTGATGGGTTAAAAGGAAAAGTTGTGGTTGAGAGGACTTGGATTAGTGGAGAGACTTGGAATAGTGAGAGAGAAAGACGAAGGGAACTTCATGATCTTTGTGAATTCGTGTCATTAGAAACGTTGGTTAAAGCAATGATTATAGTGCTTACAATTTTGATGTTTAAATTCCGATACGATAAAGGTTCGAATAAACTGGTTGTCCCATACAGAATCTAATAGCGTCTTTTGTTATATAATGTAAGTTTTCTTGTACTGCAGCTTATTCTGAATAATGTTATGGACAGTTCCAACTCTTGCGTGCACTTCTTCAGCTGTCAGTTCAACAGTAATACGCCTGTTGTTCTGAATTAACACGTTAATGCGAGATTCGAGGGAGGAAGTTGCAACTTCAACCAGTCGTCAACTTCGTTGCTTGTCACAGCACTTACACGGCCACTTTTAAACTGTTCTATCCATTTATAAACGTTCGAACGGTTCAAACAATTATTCCCCGTACACTTTCATCATTCTTTCGTGGATTTCACTACCTTTTATACCCTCTGCAACTAAAAATCTAATCACTGAGCGTTGTTCTTCCAAGGTGCAATGCCCGACCGGACTCACCATTGTTAACTGAATACATTTGAGGTTATGCTTACCAGATACTCTCGAACAGCTGACAAGAAACTAAGTACAAGGATCCCAACTTGACGCACTGAAACTATTGAACAAACCATTTCTGAGCTACAGCGATTTAAGGTACAGGTCTTGAATTTCTTTAGTGTGGGAGAACCCGCATGCTTCCACTCAAGGCCTTGACGCTTGGACTCCGGCTCAAAATGGTGTGTCCATGTTTCATCACATGTTACAACTCTACTGAAAAATTCTTTTTCAATTAGACATCGTTGTTTCAATTGTTAACTGATTTGAAACAGGTTTTTTTTGTGGGCGTCCGAAAGTGGTCTTGAAACCCATCTCGCACAAGTTTTCTTGTACTGCAGCTTATTGTGAATAATGTTATGGATAGTTCCAACATTCGCGTGCACTTCTTCAGCTGTCAGTTCAACAGTAATACGCTTGTTGTCCTGAATTAACACGTTAATGCGAGATACGAGGGAGGAAATTGCAACTTCAATCAGTCGTCCACTTCGTTGCTCTTCATAGACATTTTCACGGCCACTTTTAAACTGTTCTACCCATTTGTAAACGTTCGAAGGTTAAATAAATTATTCCCGTACACTTTCAACATTCTTTCATGGATTTCACTACCTTTGATACCCTCTGCAACTAAAAATCTAATCACTTTGCGTTGTTCTTCCAAGGTGCAATGCCCGACCGGACTCACCATTGTTAACTGAATACATTTGAGGTTATGCTTACCAGATACTCTCGAACAGCTGACAAGAAACTAAGTACAAGGATACCAACTTGACGCACTGAAACTATTGTATTGATTGAACAAACCATTTCTGAGCTACAGCGATTTGTCTCATTACTTATTGAATGAATCTCCTATATGATTTTCGATTTAATGTGTTCATTAAATGTAATTCTCCACTTTCGAGTCTCGGAGTTTGAGATTAGAGATATGATTGGTGATGATGAGCTGCCATGATGGAATCTTTATTAGGGAAGATGATGGCTGTATTATCGGCGAAGGTGAAGGTGATAGTATTTGAATATAGCGGGAGGTAGCAGTGTATACGCATAAAGGAGGGAAGTATAGAACAGAATTTAAAAAAGAAAAGGTATATCTCTTGGACTTCCGGCGAAGAATGACTTCCGACGAGGTATGCTTGGAGGATGAGGTAATGAGTGGAAGGAAAAATGTCCTTGAGTTTTTACAATAATCTACCTCATCAAACGCTAGAGAGAGTCCAGGCAGTATTGCTTCCTCTCAAAGGAGATGCGGACGCAAAATTGATGGAAGAGAATAATAAATATTGGATAGGGCTAATAGAGTTTAGAGGAAGTGCATAGCAGGAGTTTTTTCAAAAAAATTTTGTAATAACGGAAAAAACTTAGGGGGTAATGAGAGCAAGTTTTCATTCGGATTGATTGATTAAAAAATAAATAAATCGCTTCATATCCCCTGATTAACTAATTATGGTTGTTATGAAATTCTTCGTTTTTGAGTAGATATACTCTTTAATCTCAAATAAAAAATGTTTGAATCTTTGGTTATATTAAAATGGCAGTTTAGAAGTGGAAACAAGGCACTCTCTCCTAGCATTTTCTAAAATCGGTTTGTTTTTTTCCTCGTGCATGTTGCCAACAGCCAGCTATATTTATATATTTTTAATTATCAATTTATTACATCTGAAATGATTGTTTTTCAAATCTATTATAGGTTTATACTTTAATATTGTTTACTTTAATGAAATTATATAGAGCTAAATACAGGTCGAAATCTTGTTGTTTGAGAACTGTGTGTAGATTGGATGGAAGCAGACAATTAGCAGCGATTATGGCGTGCCACAACTAATCTCTTTCTTGTGTGTATTTGTTACAGGCCAGTATTGTACGATTAGCGTCAGGTAAATCCGGCAAAGAACAGAAACACAGGGGCTCTAGTGTGATACCAATACGAGCCAAAATGGTGAGAAGAATAACTGTGGGTTAAAACGTAACCTACAAATTGTGGTGTAGAAGCTTCTATTCTCATTGAGTTGATAGAACCATGGCTTTTTACGGATATCTGGTTGTAAGGCTGTGTAACGTCAAGAGAGAGAACACAAGCCCGACCGAGAGAAAAAGAGACTCTCTCTGGTACTCTCTCACTTAAGCAGGCTGGAGTGGGGAGAACCTGTATATAAGTCAGTAAGAGATCTAAACTATCAATGCATCAGATTATGATGTAACGGCAAGAGAGAGAACACAAGCCCGACCGAGAGAACTCTCTCTGGTACTCTCTGACTTAAGCAAGCTAGAGAGGGGAGAACCTGTATATAAGTCAGTAAGAGATCTAAACTATCAATCTATCAGATTATGATGTAACGGCAAGAGAGAGAACACAAGCCCGACCGAGAGAACTCTCTCTGGTACTCTCTGACTTAAGCAGGCTGGGTGGGGAGAACCTGTATATAAGTCAGTAAGAGGTCTAAACTATCAATCTATCAGATTATGATGTAACGGCAAGAGAGAGAACACAAGCCCGACGAGAGAACTCTCTCTGGTACTCTCTGACTTAAGCAGGCTAGAGTGGGGAGAACCTGTATATAAGCCAGTGAGAGATCTAGACATCTATCTATCAGATCCAACCATATACATCACATCGTGTCATAACTCTACTCTAACCCTTTATTCTATAAAATCATTACAAGTCCAGTGCAGTTTGTGTAACTTATAGCCATATTATAGCAGTGTCTTCATATCTCGCTTAATTAATCAACCTGATTTCTCTCCTCATCAACTCCATTATAGCTGTACAGAATGATCCTTTGATTTTTTTTTTAGAATCACTACATATTTCATTCCATTCTGAGTAAAATCTAAATTTTATGTAGTAAGTCTTTATATCGGACGGTAGCAATGTTTACAAATTTGTGTCGGGTAATGTGATGGCTTGTTATACTGTCAGCGATTTCATTCCCCTCCAAACCAGTATGTCCTTTAACCCATATTAAATATACCAGGTTACCGGTGTTCAGAATGTTATTCATTAGGTTTATTGTGTTCAGAATAATCAAGGGAGGGTTTTTACCAGGGTTTTTTTAATTTGCTGAGGCGCTTCTACTTTCTGAAAGTAATATTGTAATTTTCTCATTTAATGTATGTACTGGCTCTAGACATTTTCTTGATTGCTAACAATTCTGCAGTATAGCAATTTTGGGTAGCTTGTCCATTTCGCTGGTGTTATTTGTAAAAATTGTATATTGAGTAATCAACTCCGTTAGGATGTTTGGAGCCATCAGTGTACAAAATAACATGCATTCGG
This sequence comes from Triatoma infestans, assembly GCA_011037195.1. NCBI lineage: Eukaryota > Metazoa > Arthropoda > Insecta > Hemiptera > Reduviidae > Triatoma > Triatoma infestans. Next base: position 58,937 of record JAAEAF010013993.1, read on the forward strand.
GAGCTTGGAATGTACTTTATCAAAAAATTGTCTATTCTTTATGGAATTGGGGAGCTGTTATCATAATTATAAAAATCAGTGAGGATATACTGCGAGCATTTTGTAGCGTGATCCAAATCAAAGTGAAATACGGGTAGTAATTCAGCTCGCTATTAAGGATGCAGTGAATTGCGACAGAGCACCGAATTGTTTCACCAACAATGGTACTTTTTTTTTCTGCCAGAATTAAATTGGTTTTTTCGTTTTGAAAAAAATATATTTGAACTAAAAGAAATGGGTAGTATTAAATTTTAAAGAATATTGTCGGAAACGATTCCGAGGACATTATGAAAAAGGAAAATTCATATTCAGTCGATAGATTTTGACCGGAATCTCCCAAATGGGATCTTCCGCTAATGGCGGAATTGGGAATATCAAATTTGAATTACTTTCGAGATAATATTTTACTTCACATTGTTTTGTCATTCGAAGGAAGCTCAAACAAGTATATCCGGAGAAAAATAGAATTTTAAAATGCGGACAATATCGCAATGCTTTCTTTAAAAAAAATAATAAAAAAATGAAAAAAAAAACAGAAAAGAAATTTAATTACGGGAAATGTTATAACAGCAATTAGGTTTAGTAACAATATAAGTAGGGCAATTATAGTTTAGAAATCGTTTTTGAGAACATTAAAGGCGATATTTATAATTAACTCCAATTTACCTAGTTATGCCATAAATATTGTTAACAATTAAAAATATCATTTAAAACTCATCAGTTTGAAATGAAACAAAACTTTGATTTGGAAACCAACAGTAACATCATCAAGAACAATCAAAAAAGCAAAAATTAATTATAAAAGACCACCTCTAGACTTCATGCACGCTTTAAGCCTTTTGGCCAATCATCAATTGAATTAGGCAGAATTTCCCACTAGAGAGAGAGAGAGACTGTTTTAGGCTTCAGATTAGATGTCGTCTTTTATATTCTCAAGATGACACTGAATACATGTTAGTGTAGGGGATTCTTCAGGGCTAATCTGCAGCTGTAATTAACTCAGTCTTAGCCATTAAATGTTTCCCCTAGGATGAAAAATGATTTCTTTATTAAAAAAAAAAAATCTGGTGTGAAACACTCACACAAACATTCTCTTACTCCAGTTCTCCAAATTATAATTGACAGCTTTTATAGTTTGTGTACCAAATTTAATGAGGTCGTCGAAAACTGAAAAAACTGTTCAGTAAATGCGCATTTCCGGTTTACTAATTTTCTTGAAACTCGGAATTTTGGCCATGTATTTATTTCTAATTAATTTTGTTTGTATGATAGAATTGTACAATCAACTGTGATAGCACTTTAGACAAAAATATAACCCCACCCGTCCCCTAAAAGTGCCCTTAAATAAATTTTCCCAGAGAAATGTTTCAAATAAAAGTTGTAGATCTTTACATGTTTAGTTTATATACCAAGTTTCAAGAAAATCGTCGGAGCCATTTTTGAGAAAATTGCGAAAAAGGGAAAAAAATCATTTAGTAAAGTGGCAAAGTAAACGCACTTCTGGTTATCCGTTTTTTTTTAAACTCGGAATTTCAAGAACATATTTAATTCTAATCAACATCATTTAGATGACAGAATTATATAATAAACTGAAATAGCACTTTAGTTGAAAACGTAACCCCACCTTTCCCCCAAAAGTGCCCTTAAATGCATTTTCCTGGAGAAATGGTTCAAATAAAAGTTATAACTCTTTGTATGTGTGGTTGATGTACGAAGTTTAAAGAAAATCGTCGGAGCCATTTTTGAGAAAATCGCAAAAAAGTAAAAATCCAACTAGTAAAGTGGTACTCCTGGTTGAGGAATTTTAGACGTACAGTCAGATCCCATGGTGACCCCTAAACGGAATATCAAGTTTCAACTTTCTACGATTTTCGTTTTTGAGCTATGCTGTTCACACAACACACACACAGACACAGACCATTTGCTAAAAACCACTTTTTTGGACTCAGGGGACCTCAAACGGATATTTCCGGTGAAAACTCGATATCGAAAATTTGACATGATTACAATACTTCCTCTTACTAGGATTAAGAGAAAGTAAAAATTGTCTGTGAAGATCGTATGCGTGATGCTGTGCAATGGATGTATTTGGGGATTTTTGGATAGAAGAGAAAAACTTAAATTGAGAGACTTACTGAACATTGTTTACATTGAATGAGAATATTAAGCGCTACAAAGTCTTTACACTGTCCAAATTTTGAGTGACTCTATGGTAGCGTGAGAATAAAAGAATGGAAGAGCGACGATGTGAGAACGATGGTAGCTGGGTGTTGATGGTTGTTCAATTGGTGTTTAAACGAGAACAGCTTTGCGGGGACACACCCTTTTTAAGTGGGCGGCTGGACTAGCCCCTCTACTCTCTTCCAATATCCAAATATGCTCCTTAGATTGCCCTCCTTGATTGAGAGCTTTGATGAAGGGAGACATGTAGAGATTACATTATTATAGATTATATCATTATAGTCGTTTTCGAGAAAGTTCCAAAAATAGTCAATTCTGTAATGTCGCATTATTTTTCGGTTAATCGCTTTTCTCAAATTCGAAAATTCTAGCAATGCTACGAATGTATCTTAATGTTATATTGGAAGTAGGACCATAAATTGTGGTGAAATAATTCTTTAGAAAAAAAGTTTATCGGAAAATCACAAGTCAGGTACCTGCTCTAAAACAAATTTGGAAGGATAGTTCTACAATTCTGGTGCATTATGATGCACACGATATTCCCAGATAAAATTTTGTATACTGACGAAGCTTGCGGAAAAAATGTAACCGCTAAAATGATATGGTATATGTATCAGCTCAAGAAGAAGCACAGGAAGTGATTGATAGAGTTGACAGAGGACATCATCCCAGTTCCTTTTATGGTATGGTGTGGGAATGAAAGCAATCAGGCGACAACAGAAATCTCATCAGAAGAATTACAAAGAGGATATTTTAGTACTTCCTCTAAATCAGAGCCTGTCTTCAAATACTAATTGGGTATTTCAGCAAGATTCAGCAAAACGCAACCATGAGTGGCTAAGCCTAAATATTCCTATGTTTATTAGTGCTGTAGATGGTGGGACCAAAACTCCAGACCAGAGGCAGGCGAAAACGTTTATTCATAGCCAACGCCCAAGGTAACTGCGGAATTACTCCAATTAGGCCGGGTGGCCATAAGGATAGCACTTGGCGTTCTCACTGGCCATTGTAGACTTAACAAGCACATGCATCGCATGAGCCTGGCAACGGATAGCCTGTGTAGGTTTTGTCAGGAAGAAGAGGAGACGGCGCTGCACGTGCTATGTCAGTGCGAGGGGCTGGTATGGCTAAGGTACCGCCACTTTCGTAAAGAGAAGCTGGGGCCACCTCTCGGACCTATTAAGTCTTTTAAAACAAGCAGGACTTGAGAGGGTGCTCTGATGGCAGGTGCTTTAATTGACCACCTGGGAGCCCCCACCCCAACTTCACAGTCCGATAAAGAACAGGATCGGGGAAGGCCTCCAACTAGGAGGGTGCCACAATAGATCCATGGGGTGTCGCGGTGGCGCGGGCTGAAGAGCCAATCCCCCCGTTAGAATCTAATCTAGTGCTGCAGATTTGCCAGCAGAAAGTCTAAATCTCAAACTACTAGACTACAGTATATGATCACATCTTGAGATAATGACTTGCCACAGACAACATTCCAGTCTGAACAGCTGAAAGAGTCTTAGAAATTTTCCACTGGGAATTCCATGAATCTGATCAATGATTAGCTCAGTAATGGTGATTTAAGGACCAGTAAGAGGTAAAAAGATGTTTTTCTACGGTAAGAGTAAAACAATAAACTAAGAACTATGAAAGAAGACATAGTGCAATTCTGGAAAACCGGCATCTAGCACCATTTGGAAAGAAGAGGTAATTGTCACTCACTTGAGAATCGGCCATACTCGGGTATCATATAGTATCATATCTGATGTGCGAAGTTAGCTGATTACAAAATTCCATTTTATAATACTATAATGTCCCAGTATCTGTGGAACATATTATAATTGAATGATCAACGAAGTAAAAGATTGAAGCAATCCCAGAGCATAGGTTCATTCCTCAAAAAAAAAAAAAATCAACTTCGAAATGATTACATGATACATGATTGGAGTTCCTTCAGTATGACAAAAATGATTTTAGGGAGTTGATATGTGTGTGTGTGTGTGTGTGTCTACGTGAACAAGATAACTCAAAAATGGAAAGATACAGGAAGTTCAGACTTGATATTTCGTAATGGAACCAATAAACGGATGTCACTGTAAGGCTTCAGTCAAAAATCCATCAACCGGAAGTAAGATTTTAACTAAATAATTTTCCAGTTTTTCATTATTTTCTCAAAAATGGTTTTTACGATTTTCTTTAACCTTGTATACTATTAGAGAGATTTTCCGTGGTAGCCTGCTTCATTTTGTGGTCATCGACCAGTTTCAGGCATTCGCCCATCTTCAGGATACGTTTGTCAGACAGTGTGACAACAACAGAATTGCACAGAGCAAATTCAGTTTATACACTGACTGGTCTTTTTAATTGTATTTTAAAACTAAACTCTTAAACTAGGTCAAAGGGAGATATGGTCATGGTAGCTGGGTGGGAAAGGAACACGTGTTTGGGTAGTTAAAGGGGCAAATTTTTCTTAAAATGGAAACAACACGTGGGGGGGGAGGTCTAATTTCTAAAACTCTGTTCCTGGAGGGAGATTCATTTGACAATTAAATAATCAGAATAACTTTAAAATTAAATTAAATAACGATTTCAAGCTAACACAATTTAAAATTAAGCGATTAAAATAATATAAAATTAAATATACATGAGCATAAAACAATTAAAATAATCAAACCAAACAACTACTTGTATACTACCTTCAAACATAAATCCCTAGCATTTTATATGAAACGTTTTTTCAGGAATTGATTGAATTAATTGATTATTTTGGGGGGGGCTTCTGCGGGGAAAGCAACGTTAAGGATGCCTACTAAATGCCACTTAATTATAATGTGCTGTGCTATAGTAAAGTCAACTAAAGTAATGCCTGTGCTCACGCGTTGGTCTAGTGGCTAGCGCACTCGCTTTTCGTGCGAGAATTCAGGGTTCGATTCACGTGAGGGCAAAATCGGTGTTGACCCAGCATCGTGATAAAAAGTGGGAAGCTATAGTAAGTAGCGCCCTAGGTAGCGACGGCCGGAACTGCGGCGTGATTACCACACACCCCCCTATTCAAATCGCAGTCTGGCAAGCCTTGGCCCTTCATTGGCTGTTGCGCCATAGTTAGTTAGTAATGCCTATTTTTTCAGGCAGGCTTAATGTCCGTCCAACTACCAAATTAGGTGTCATGAACGGGGCCGGAAGCACCTAATTTTCTATTAACATTTTTCATGCCAATATAAAATTTAGCAGTTATATGCGGGACTCGAACTAGGGACCTCCCACTTACTAGCCCATGCTCATAACCACTACACTAACACCGCAGACAGGCCCAATTGTACGTACGGTAATTGAGCAAGCTATTATGGAACAAAAAATCCTTGCGGAATGTGTGGTCCTATATCTGTATAATATTTGGACACCTTAAGAGATTATTTCAAAACTCCAAATTTGAAAAAAAATCGTTTAACCAAAAGTACGACCTTTACAGGGTAGATCTTTCGAGGTTTTTTTTTGGATTTTTTTTTCTAAAACCACTCCATCGATACCCTACAAAACTTAGAATACCCAGTGCACAGATATAAAACCTATCACATTTATTAGAAACATTTTAATGGAAAAATTAATTTTAGAAGTATTTTGGAGGTCCTCTGAGTTTGACTTAAATTTAAACTACCATTACAAAGCTATGCTAAGTGGTTGAGGCAGTGGGCGCTGCTAGGAAAACAATTTCTAGTTAAAAAAGAAAATTAGTCCACTAGAACGGTAATAATTGCAGTATAAGATTAAATGATAAAGTGTTTATCTAATTAATTAAAGTCTTGACCCTATCTTATCTTAAAATAGTAAATTTTGTCAACAGTTAAGCACGTTGATTTTATTAGAATGTTTTAAATATTGTTTGCCATCTTTTTTATTTCAAATAGAACTTTATTTTTTGGCAAATTTGGAAAACTAGAATTTTTTAAATTTGGAATCTGGAAAATCTCGTTTAATATGGACTTTAGGTTTCAAATGAAGTAGTGTATTGCCATCATCATCATTATCATGCCCATTTTACCGTTTACACAGTGTTGGAGGTCTTCCATCTCTGTCTGTCTTGCGCTAATTCTTCTCTTTTCTTCCAATCTATCCCTCTTCTCCGGCACGCTTTCCTGACTCCGTTCTCCCATCTCAGTCTAGGCCTTCATCTTTCCTTCCTTCCTTCCACCCTTGCCCCCTAGATGGTCGTTGCATTCGATTGGGGTCCATGCGCTCTAAGTCCACCGTCCACCTTAACGCGTTCTCTTCTAACTTTTTGCTGGCTGATCTGGTTTCAAGGCTTGCCCTGATAGCCGTGCTACGAAATTTAAATAATTAATACTTCTTCAACAACTGTTTATTATTTAACTTTAGACCATAGAACAACATAACAAAACAATATACAAGTTTAACATTAACTGCTCGAAAAAATATAACACACACTCCTCCATCCAATGCCATCAATAACCCACAAATATTTATTTGTGAACGAGAAGTTAGAGCGTGTGCATACCACGCGAGTTGTGTGTTGAATAACCTTTGCTTTATCGCATAGCACACTTTCAGAGTTACTTGTTAACACTGTGTAGTAGCTTCTTTAAATGAAGCGGCTTCCCCACCTTTTTTGTAATCTTAGGGTTGTTAATCGGTCCATAATCGGCCCTTTTCCAAATCCCATAGTGAAACGATCTTCAAAAACAATAGGTATTATTATTATTTGTCTGTGGGGAAGGACTAAACCCTACGCTATCCAAAGCCCCACTGGGCCCATACAGCTACCTAAGAAAAACAACAACAAATCGGGTCTAGAACAAGTATCCAGACCCGGGTCTAATCCATCGGAACAAATCGGACAATAACCTTAAAGGGAAATAGCTTAAGCTCTTCCACAGACATCCTGTTCCGACCAAAAGTCCTGAACCTAATTCCCTCACAACCCAAGCGAACATGTCATAAGATGAGTGGGTGTTTCCTCCTCTGCTCGCAGACCGCCATGAGTCCCATTACGTAGAGATGTCTCCTTAAACCATAATGTCCATTAAGAGATCCAACGCCTCACTAATAGCCCTGTCAGGACCCGCGATGAGAAACTTGGACTGCCAACAAACCACTGTGCTCGTCCATAAGGATGAACGCTGTGAAGCTATCCATAACTGGAAACCTGACAGATATGTGCCAGAAGTCATGCCAACAGGCAGGCTCCGGACCAAGGAAAGGGAGAGAGCCGCCTAATTTGGCAAACCTATCCACCTCCTCATTTCCAAAAATTCCCATATGATCTGGCACATCTTTCAAAGAAGAAAGCTCTTCCATCTTTTATACCATTCTAGCACCTACCAGAAAGTGAAGACACATGAACTCAGCGCTTTGCTTAGCTTGACTGTCTGAGCAGATACAAACATCATTTACATTAGTGTTACGTACCCTCTCATCCAAGACACAACAAAGAATAGCATAAACCTCAGTCTGGAAAACTGTGGTCCATTCACCAAGAGATACCCCCAAGTGAACCCCCTCTCAAAATAGACCGCAGCTCCAGACCTACCAGCCATTCTGAAACCGTCCGTATAACAACGGAGATAATTATAGATATCACACCAGACTGACCCAATCTTGGACTAATCTTCCCTAGAAGGTATCCTGACACTGTAAGAATGCTCGAGAACAAAAATCTTTCTCGAAAATTCTATCAGAAAGAAAACCTGTAGTAGGAATATTCAAAAGCATCTTGCGATGAATAGTAAACTGACCATATCGCTTACCCTGCCAAAAACCCACCAGTTTAATTCTATTACAGGCTTTCATTGCCATTGTTTTCACCTCTACAAAGAGCAGTGGGATTCCTAATAAAGTCTCCATTGCAGCTGTTGGCGTGATCCGCAACGCACCAGTCACTGCCAGGCATGCCAAGCGTTGAATAACCTCAGCTGTCTAGCGGATCTTATCTCAATGCGATGCCACCATACGAAAGCCGCATATAACAACCTAGGTTACTCCCAAAACATTATCTTGGGAGTAATCCCCCCCACCCCCATTTTTACTTACAATTCTTCGACATTGCCAAAAGGAAATAATTACATTTTGATGCTGTGTCTTAACATGTTCCGACCAATTTAATTTACTGTCAAGAACTACTCCAAGAAACTTCACCGTTTTATAAATCTGAACAGAAGTTCCAAATGACTTAGCAGATTTTAATCCTGTATGGGTAATTCCTCCTATGGGTAAATAAAATCACCTGGATCTTACTGGGATTAATTGAATGAAAGATCCTTAAAAAAAAAAAAAATAGGTAACTCTTTCCCAAAAACGCAGTCGGCTGCCAATTTAGCTATTCTAGCCGCCTTCTCGTTATTAATCTTTTCGTTAGGCTCTTTATGACAATTTATATATATATTTGCATTATTAGACCCGTAAAATGACATACAAACATTTTATTATATTGATAAAAATAAATTATCTTGGACAATCATGGCTGACACTCCACCCAACTACCAACCTAAGCACCAAACATTATGATTATCCTTTCCGATTACTACAAATCGATAAATTAAGCGATCGATTTTAAAAAATTTTTGTCATTATTTCAAGCTTTATTCCTATAATTACCGGCACTTCAATTTTTACTATTTCCTCCATCATTTTATCATTTCAAAAAATAACCGTCAGTTCCATTTTAGTGGGCGATAAAATAGTATATTGTTCATTGTTTTGTTTTGTGAGGATAGGTATTACAATTATTTTACTAATGTTTATCACTTTTAGTTTAGAATTTTTATTTAATTATAAATATATTTTACAGGTATATCATTAACATATTTGTTTACTTATAGTTTATTTGCTCAATTAAAAAATGTGTGGTACTGGGGAATACGCCATTATACAAGCTATCGCATATCCGCTGAAGAATTACTTGTAATTTATTCCTAGAGGAATTTAGATTTCGTTGTGGAAAAATTAATAGAAGTGGGATAAAATGTGATTTAAAAGTGTAATTCCAAACTGCTTCGATTAAAGGAATCGTGAATTTCATTAATTTCGAAAAATCACAAATTTCATGTAGACTGTTGTAGGGGATTATACTTACACTGCGACCTGAAAGATCTATTGTGCCCACCGGAGCCTTCTCCAATGGACAGCCGGCTTCCAAGCAGCGTTCTCTAGCTACAGACAATACTGCCCATCACCGGACAGTGAGTTGTAGAGGCTCCTAGGAAGAAAAAAAATCTAAGGGCAGCATGCTGGATTCGAACCCGGGACCTCCGCGTTGCTAATCCAGTGCGCTACCACTGAGCTAATCCCTTCCTTCCTTCTTCTTTCGCTTTTCGCCAATTAACCAGGGTCAGGGACAACCTAGTTTGTTTATTGTGTTTGTCCTTGTCTGTAAAGTGTAAAGTGTAGAGTACTGAGCTGTGGTAATCCGTGGGGTAGCTATTTCCCAAGTAACTGCATGCAACGGATACCTCTTGCGGGCCAAATTTCATGTAATCGACCTGTATTACTGTTCCACATTTAAAGGACACTAATAAATTATTACACACGATGTTTACATAGCAAAAAAACTGTAAAACACAAATAGATGGTGCAAAATTAGATGTGTTGTGAAGAAAATTTATATCATGTACACTGTATTTTTTTGATTAAATCATAAAAACGTAATAACAAGTAAGCAGCCATAAACATTATGATTATCAAAAGTCAAAAATATCATACAAACTAAGAAGGAACATTTAGAATGACAAGAAAACAATGTAGAGAATTCTGTAGCTTTTTTTGTCTTTTTTTCAGCAAAGAAGAAGATAGAGTATAAGCTACAATTCATAATTTAATACCCATGTTTCAACCCATGTTTATTGCTATAAGACTAATTTTTGTAATAAAGTAAAGTAAAGTAAAGTAATGCCTATTTTTTCAGGCGGGCTTAACGTCCAACTACTTTACTATTAACATTTTTTAAACAAATATAAAATTTAGTTATACGCTGGACTCGAACTGGGGTCCTCCCACTTACAAGTCCATGCTCATAACCAATACACCAACACCCGCCCCAATTATCCTAGTACTATTTCCACTTACGGTACATAGGTTTCGAAGTAAATTGTATGGATGAGCACGGAAAAGTTGTGGGGATCAATATCTTTGTGAAATTTTTGTAATATTTGAAAAGTAAATAAAGAAAAAGAAACAAGTTACATAAAAAAAAAAAACAAGAAAAAGTGCATTTTTTTTTTTTGGAAAAAATTAGCTGGTAATTCATGCACGCAATTATTATAAACTAAACCGCATTAAACGTGTTAATGGACATATTGATCGTTAATAATGGTAATGATTTTATCATTGGACAAATAATGACGATTTTTTTAATGAGGTAATCACAATTTCATCGAAAAATATCTTAACAGGGGTTAAAAAAAAAAGGTTTTTTTTTTTTCAGTTATTTATAATTAACATAGATTGAGTGATGTTCAACTCAAATAGAGGGAAGTTACGTAATATTTTATTACCATCACCCTACCCCCCATAACAGCCCCCTAGTTTTTTTTTGTTTTTTTTTTTTTTAATAAATTACATACTTAACCACAAAATGTTTACTAATTCCTCAGCCAGTATTATTTTAAATTTAATAAAAATATATATAAATTTATTAAACAATATAACTAGAAACTTATAAGTTAATATACAGTAATATACTGTTACATTTTATAATTTTCCCAGACGTTATCAGTTGTGGTTAGGCGTGAAGAGACAGATATATATACGGGCAGAGTAAATATTTATTTAATGATAACATATATATTCTAGATAAGTAACACACCTTGGATGTTTCATAAAAACTATTCAATACCATTTCTATATTTTGTTTCTCCCCCAAATATAATTTTTTTATTTATTTTTTTTAATAATGTTTTTGAAATTCAATGTTATTGCGCAGTATTTATTAAAAAAAAAAAAATTATTTATATTGTTTATAATATATATTTTATGATCCAATACAAACTCGAGACAATCTAGAATTATCTGTTACACTAATTCTAAAATTCATTGTTTCTGTTTATTACCCACCTTAAGAGGAAATATTGTTTTCGTTACAAAATTTTTTTGGTAATACAATTTTCATTGAAACTACATGAATTTGAGTTTCCCTAAACTCATAAGAGTGTTTTTTCTTACTTTCTCTTACTCCTAGAAAGAGAGGAAGTATTGTAATCATGTCAAATTTTAGATATCGAGTTTTCACCGGAAATAGCCGTTTTGAGGTCTCTTGAGTCCAAAAAAGTGGTTTTTATCAAATGGTCTGTGTGTGTGTGTAAGTATATCTATGTGAACAGCATAGCTCAAAAATGAAAAACCGTTGAAAGTTGAAACTTGATATTCCGTTTGGGTATCATCATAGCATCTGACAGAGGGTCATCTGTCAAAATTCCTCAATCGGAAAGTACCACTTTACTTGTTTTTTTTTTTTTTTTTTTTTTTTTTTTTTTACTTTTTTGGCGATTTTTCTCAAAATGCTCCGCGACGATTTTCTTTAAACATGGTATATCAACTACACATACAAAGAGCTACAACTTTTATTTGAAATTTTCTCTGGGAAAATTCATTTAAGGGCAGTTATGGGGGGGGGGTTAGGTTTTCATCTAAAGTGCTATTTCAGTTTATTAAACAATTCTATCATCTAAATAATGTTAATTAGAATTAAATATGTTGTTGAAATTCCGAGTTTGAAAAAAATCGGACGACCGGAAGTGCGTTTACTTTAACCACTTTACTAAATGATTTTTCCACTTTTTCGCGATTTTCTTAAAAATGGCCTTGAACGATTTTCTTGAAACTTCCTATAAATTACACATACAAAGTTCTACAACTTTCATTTAAAACATTTCTCTGGGAAAAATCATTTATGGGCACTTTTAGGGGAAGGGTGGGATTACAGCTTCCTCTAAAGTGGTATCATAGTTGATTTTATACAATTCTATCATCCAAACAAAATTAATTAGAAATAAATAGAGGACCAAATTCCAAGTTCTAAGAAAATTAGAAACCGGAAGTGCGCTTTTACTGGACAGTTTTTTTCAGTTGTTGACGAATTTCATTAAATTTGGCACACAACTATAAAATTTGTCAATTATAATTTTGAGAACAGGAGTAAGAGAAAGTTGTGTGAGTGTTTCACACCAGATTTTTTTTTTTTTAAGAAAATGTTGCTCCCTATATTATACAGTAGGCACAAAAAGTATTCATACAAGTGTAATTTTCAATTTATATATATTTATAATAGTTATTTAACGAACATAATTTTGTCATATTTTTAAGTATAGTTTATTCCCAGCTGATCGCTTGATTAGTAAAACTTCAAGTTTTTAGTTCTATAAAATAAATAGCTGCACTGACTTTTCTGAGAAGTCTTTAAAGGTGAAAAACAAGGCAATTGACAAACGAGCAATCCCTGAAAAAGGGAGAGCAAAGAAAATTTCTAATTCGCTCATTAACATGAGCATAAGGAAGGAAGACGCATTAACTCAGTGGGCACAACAAGTATTAGATGAAGACCAAGGAAATATTATCGATGAGGGTGAGTACAGTCCTCCTATCTCTTTCAAAAAACCCCGAACTTCACAATCACCCAAAATTTTAGACTTAAATTCCAATTCTGATTTTCCACGGCTAACTGTACATGACAAAGATGAAATGCAGATTGATCAAACTACAGCACCCACTCGCAACCAAAAAACATATATTTACAATAGACCACAAATACCAACGCACAATAAATATGCACCGTTATCCGAAATTGAACCTGAAGAATCACAGATTAACTCAAACAAACAGCTGAAAATCCCACCAATTTTTATAATGAACACAGAAAATTATCAAGCTACTATTGAAGAAATTAAAAACAAAATCGGCACTTCTTTTGAAACCCAATTATGCAAAAACAAGCTGAAAATACTATTAAAAAATTCAGATGACTTTAGAAAACTCACAAAATTTTACGATGACACAGGCACAAAATACTACACATTTGTGAACCCCGAAGACAAAAAATTATCAGTTGTAATCAGGGGTATACCGTACTCAGTCACTGATAAAGAAATATTTGAAGAATTAACACAAAACTATCCAGTGATCTCAGTTACCAGGCTAATGAACAAAAAATGTGAACCCCCTGTACCAACCCCTCTTTGCGCAGTACTTCTGGAAAATGACAACAAAGGAAGAGCAATATTTCAGCTTACCCGTCTCTATTACTCAGTAATCACAGTGGAGCCCAGACGAAAGACCAGCCGCATCCCACAGTGCACAAATTGCCAGCAATATGGACATACCAAAAACTACTGCCGACTAGACCCTAAATGTGTAAAATGCGCAGGCGACCATCACTTCTCCGTATGCCCAAACCGCCAGCTGGAAACACCCAAATGTATAAATTGCAATGGGGATCATACAGCCAACTTTAGTAAATGTCAAACCTTAATCAAAATAATCAATAGAAAGAAATCAAGAAACGCACAAGAAAACACCTCATCAAGGATAAACAACACGCCTCAAGACTCTTCACCCAAAATAAGAACTAAATTTTCTCCAGAGAAACCTAGCGCAAGCACTCCTATCAGTTCGATTCCCAACTACTGGGCACAAAGAAGAAGAACCAGCAGGCCGTCTGACCAGAGTTCTAACGTTTCTTCCGAACCTGCAACAACTATATTCAATGCCATAAAAGATCTACTCCTACAGGTAATCACTCCTATCATCCCACACCTAAAACAATTGCTCTCTAACCTGGTTCAGAACTTCTTCTTTTCAAACAATGGACAATCATAGACAGCTTCACACTCACAACTTAACACTAGTAAATTGGAATGCCAACGGACTTAAATCGCGAACGTCTATATTCTCTGACTTTCTTACTAGATACGACATTGACATAGGATGCATTACCGAAACACATCTTAACTCAACTGACCGACTTAAAATACCAGGATACGTCACCTACCGAACTGATAGACAGACACGTGTAGCTTCAGGTGGAGTCGCCCTCTGTGTGAAAATAAGCATTAAACACCAGATATTCCCCCTAACTCCATTAACTAATCTTGAAGCTGTAGCTATTCAGGTAGCTACCCAAACAGGCCCTTTAATAATTTTATCTGCCTATCTAAGACCGAACACAAGACTTCTGGAAGACGACCTTCAACAAATTTTTACACATAACAGCACACTGTTACTAGGAGATCTCAACAGCAAACATACATACTGGGGATGCCGAACTACCAATAACAATGGTACCAGGCTACTGATGGCGACAGACAACTTAAACATACTGATCTCAGCCCCAGAAGAACCCACATTTTATCCTACACAACGTACCTACCAACCTGACATACTGGACATCGCATTATCACGCAATGTTAATATGCCAATACATCTGGACCCAATCAGTGAACTGGACTCAGACCACCTTCCAGTAATATGTACGTTTCACTCTCATATACAACGCAATGAACAACCACCAAAATTAATCACTGGAAAGATAGACTGGGAAACTTACAGACATGAAATGAATAACCTACTAACAATACCAACTCATTACAGGTCCTACGACGACATTGACACTTCACTTCACACATTTACACAGGCAATTTATACAGGTGTTTATCACTCTACTTACAAACGACAAGACAACGTCCACAGAACTAAGAGACTACCAGGTCGAATTCTTAACCTGATCCATGAGAAAAACAGAATTCGTAAGATTTGGCAGAGAACTAGAGACCCTTCAAATAAAACTCACTTCAATCGACTAGCTAGACAAATCAAATGGGAACTTGACAACTACAGAATCTCCACTTACAGAACATACTTAGAAGCGATGACTCCAGGCGACAGTTGTCTCTGGAAAGAAACAAAAAGACTGCTAAACGAACACACTCAGATTCCTCCACTACAATCAGGCAACGTGTTGGCAATAAGCGATGAAGAAAAGTGCGAAGCAATAGCGACTCATCTAGAAAACAAATTTACTCTAACTGACCATACGGACCAGGACATTGAAGACCAGATCTATTCCGAACTCCAACAACCTCACCACACAGCAGAACTTCCTATCGCATTTACTTCTCCTTCCGAAATTTTATCCATAATCAAAGGTCTCCCCAACAAAAAGGCCCCGGGAGACGATTTAATTCCCAATATTGCCATAAAAAACCTGCCTCAGAAAGGTCTTGCATTCCTAACTGGGATCTTCAATGCTTGTCTTAGATTAGATATTTTCCTAAACAGTGGAAGAATGCTATAGTGATAGTATTTCATAAAGCTGGTAAACCAAAAAGCGATCCTAACAGCTATCGCCCAATCAGTCTCTTAAACTCTCTCTCCAAAATATTAGAAAAAATAATATACAAACGACTCTTAAAACACTTGACAGCCTCTAACACAATCCCACCTCATCAGTTTGGATTCAGACAAAAACACTCACCACTACACCAACTAAAAAGAGTCACAGAACACATTGTACACAATTTTGAGGAAAGAAAATACACGGCAGCAATATTTCTTGATGTAGCTGCTGCATTTGATACTGTTTGGCACTCTGGACTAATTTACAAACTTACAAACACAAACGCACCAACATACCTAACTCGAATAATAGGATCCTTCTTACAAGACAGAACATTCCAGGTAAGACTCAACAATACATTCAGTACAGAAAGACAAATACTAGCGGGACTACCACAAGGGGCAATCATGAGCCCAATACTCTTCAACCTCTACTGCTCAGACATACCTGAACCTACTACAGCGACCTTAGCTACCTACGCGGACGATACCATGTTAGCCTCATCCAGTACAGACATTAACGAAAGCATTACTGACTTACAAACATCAATAGACTGTATATCTGGCTGGTTTCACCGATGGAAGCTAAAGTTAAACCCATCTAAAACTGAAGCGAAAATCTTCGCTCTCCGGCGGTTTCGGAATGAAGACCTTCGCCTACTAACACTTGACAACCAGCAAATTCCCTGGAAACAAAAAGACCAAGGAGTGCGTTATCTGGGCGTAATCCTTGATACAAGACTCACCTGGAGACTACACATTAACACTAAACTGCAACAAGCATACACCCGACTGAAACAACTCTACCCACTCATTAACAGAAACACACCACTCAAACACTCCTGCACCACACTACTCTATAAAACTCTCCTTAGACCTCTCCTGACATACGCCTGTCCAGTTTGGATAACAGCTACCAACACACTGACAAAACGATTGCAGACTTTCCAAAACAAGGTACTGCGAATTGCACTCAACGCTCCCTGGTTTGTCAGAAACACACAAACACACAGAGAACTTGACATGCCAGATATATACACACACATGACTAAACTTACAGACAATTTCTTCCTAACGCTTCACACACTACCCTCAGCTTCACATTACCACATAGGCGAGCCTACTTCATCCAGACGATTAAAACCCAGACTGTATCAAGATCTCTGACAAAACTCATCTTTGTTTTATTGTTTCTTTATCTTTCAATAGCCCTATGTGTAAAGCTCCAAGCGAGCTGGCCCATAATAATTTGTAAATATAATAATAATAAGTATAGTTTAATAATAAAATCTAATCAACAAATAAACTTTTCTGAAGAAATAATAATGCTAAATTCCAAAAAAAAACTTGAAAATAAACGCAAAAAATGTATTCATACAGCTCATATAAACAACTTTAATTTTTTTTTAAATATTTTGTGTAAAGTCCTTCTGCTTTTATAACGAACGGCATTTAACCTCCTAGGCAAAGAGTCCACAAGATTAGAAGTAACTTCCAGAACTATTTCTACCCAGGCACACTTTAAATTGAAAATTAATTCCTTTCAAGATAAACATTTCTTTTTTTACTTTCTCTTACTCCTAGTAAGAGGAAGTATTGTAATCGTGTCAAATTTTCGATATCGAGTTTTCACCGGAAATATCCGTTTTGAGGTCCCCTTGAGTCCAAAAACGTGGTTTTTAGCAAATGGTCTCTGTCTGTGTGTGTGTATATGTAACAGCTTAGCTCAAAAACGAAAAATCGTAGAAAGTTCAAACTTGATATTCCGTTTGTAATTCCGTAAGTATCACCGTGCGATCCGGCAGTGAGTCATTCAGTCAAAATTCCTCAACCGGAAGTACCACTTTACTGAATGGTTTTTTTCACTTTCTTGCAATTTTCTCAAAAAAATGCTCCGACGATTTTCTTTAAACTTGGTATATCAACTACAGATTCAAAAATGTACAACTTTTATTTAAAACATTTCTCTGGAAAAATTCATTTAAGGGCAATTTTTGGGGAGTGGTGGGGTTAGGTTTTCCTCTAAAGTGCTATTTCAGTTTATTATACAATTCTATCATCTAAATAATATTAATTAGAATTAAATGGGTTGTTAAAATTCCGAGTTTGAATAATATCGGATGACCGGAATTGCGTTTTTACTGAACAGTTTTTTCAGTTTTTTTTGTGATTTTCTCCACAAAAAAAAACCACGACGAATTTTATTAAATTTAGTAAACTAACTATAAAGTTTATTGTCAATTACAATTTTGAAAACTGGATTAATAGAAAGTTTGTGTGAGTGTTTAACACCAGATTTTCTTATTTTCTTCTCCAAAATCGACCCTAAAGTTTTCAAGTTCGGATTCAAGTCCAGGGATTGTGGAGGAGTTTTCAATTTGGCGAGGTGCATTGTACAACAACCATTCTTGATCCCAAGCTTTTGCACATTTTTCTGCAAATTACCGCGCAACATGTTTACATAACCATGTGCATTTAAAATGCCATCGATAATCATTAGCTCTCCCACTCCACCTCGGTTTTATTTGAAACTCAATTCGGCTTGTGCCACACAAACTGTCGTCCATCAAAACCAAAAATATTGTACTTACTTTCATCAGTGAATAAAACATTTTTCCAAAATCCGTGTGACTTATTTATATGAGCTTTTTTGCGAATTCCAACCGGAGCTTCTTGTTCTTTTCATTTAAAAAAGGTTTTTTTCTAGGGTAGTTTGCTCTAGCCATAAATCCAGTTTCATGGAGATAGTTACTTACGGTCTGTGGTGTTACTTCTATCCCTGTTGCTGATGCAAAGGTCTTCCGCCAACTCTCGTGCGCATTTCTTTTAATAAAATGGGCATTTCTTGAAGTTAACTGCCTCTATCGACCTATGCGGGCCTTATTTTCTAGTGAACCGGCCTTAAACTTTTTAATTATATATTGCACGGTAGAATATGATAATTTCAGCTGCCGTCCAATGTTCCTGTATGATAAACCACACTGAAATAAACGAATTATTTTTTATTTTTACAAAACGATGGTAATTCTTGTGATTTGCGACCCATTTCGAACAAAGCACGAATAAAACTGTTTTATTGTTGTTTCATTACTAATATCTAAGTAGTTATTTACCATTAAGGATTATTCATTTATTTAAAATTTTGGTCTGTAAACAAAGTACAAAAAACAACTGTACTGTATGGATACGTTTTTGCTTCAATTTTGCATATTTATTAAAATTTATTTTTGTGTAGTATTAAGACCGAGCTAGTTTGATTCATTGTTCTGAAGTGTTATTAAACAGTGTTTTGATACTATAAAAGAACTTTAGACAAAAAAATATAAAATAAAAATAGATAGAATTAAAAATATAAAATAAAAATAGATAAAATAAAAAATATAAAATACAAATATAAGATAAAAATTAAAATAAAAATTAAAAAATTACAACTGTTTATGAATACTTTTTTTTGACCACGAAATATGTTTGTATAATGAACAGGATAAATAAAAATTCGAAAAATCACAGGTTGTCCAAATTTTATATTTGGATTTAGGCATCTGTAAACGTTCAAATAGGAAATTTTTGTCATTGAAAGTAAGCACTTTATTGTACAGAATTTTCAGATAGTGTAGATATTTTACAGTGTATATATTTTATGTCGTAACTATATATATGATGGGGAAGGCGGGTGATCCGTCATGTCTCTCCGGAGATCCAGTTCTCGAGTGCTTTCTTCAATTACGACAGATGGGGGTGGTTGAGAGAAACGGTTTGGAGAACGAATTAAGCTGTTTGACACCCGAATCCTTCGGTTAGACAATGCTCTCCTGCAGGGATTATTGGGTCAGAGTATCGTCCTTCGTCGAGATGGTGCTGCGGCTAAGGAAGAGGAGCTAAACCAACGCCTAAAACTGTTGGTTTAAAGTTGTATCAAGGGAGAAGGAGCCTGAAAGAGCTTAATAGGAGGCATCACCCTGATGCAATACAATAAGTAATCCAAGGTGGGTGCCAATGACTGTAAAAGGATCACAGACATTTTCCGTGGTAGCCTGCTTCATTTTGTGGTCATCGACCGGTTTCAGGTGTTCGCCCATCTTCAGGATGCGTTTGTCAGACAGTGTGATAACACAGACTTGCACAGAGCAAATTAAGTTTATACACTGACTGGTCTTTTTAATTGTATTTTAAAACTAAACACTTATAAGTTCGGGTTTTTTTAATGGGTGAGAGCCTCACATATCTGGGAACACTATCTCCGGATGAGCATAATGCAATTTCCCCCTCCATTAAAAAAAAAAAGTTATGATTATTATTATTTTTCTATTTCTCTTTTTACTTCCTCTTACTCCTAGTAAGAGGAAGTATTGAAATTTTCGATATCGAGTTTTCACAGGCAAAACACGTTAATATCCTCTGAGTCCGAATTAGTAGTTTTAAAAAATGCCCTCTGTGTGTGTGTGTGTGTGTGAATGTATAAACAGCATAAATAAAAAATGTAGATAGTTAAGATTTGACATTCCTTTTGGTATTACCTATAGGATCCGATAGTAAGTTATCTATCAAAATTCCTCAACCGGTAGTACCATCCATATTTTAGTGAATGCATTTTTTCGTTTTTTTTACGATTTCCACAAAAATGGCTCCAACGATTTACGTTAAATTTAATATGTGTACCACATACATATTTGTCTATAATTTTTATTTGAAACATTTTTCAGAGAAACTTCATAAAAGGGGGTTTTCCGGGAGGGAAGAAGTGTTTTCTCGATTTTATCAAAAATTTCCCCCCTACCTTTTTTTTTCTTGTTATAACTTCTATATGAAACATCTTCTGGAAGTTATGAGGGAAAAAGGGTGACTAAGGCCAATATTTAAAATTCCACATTATACATTAATAATAATAATAAAAGGATTTGAAAGATGAGTGAGGACAGAAATGACGAAATACAGAATGCATCATCGGAACGCATCACTCTCCCAACGGCAGAAGGTGGTGCGGGGATCGTGAGCATAATAGATCAGCACAATTGTCAAATATGCTCACTGAGAAGGGTATTTCTTTGACAGATGCGATGATTCATATCTTCATAGAGTTGTTTGCGATTTGGATTTGCAATGGACGACACCACTAAATCTGAGTGACCGATCGCTTCAAGCGAACGAAAGGGTCCAGAATGTGCCAGAAACGGTGAAAGCAAAAACCATTGCACGGGGGGAAGTTTGCATTTGACCTTGAACGGTGTCGACAAATCAGCGTCGAACGGCTCAGGAACGGCGAACATTTCCTGGAAATAGTGGGGTTCATGTTGGCGATTTAAGACCAGGTCATGGGCACCAAATATTATAAAAGGCATAATTATTAAGGACGCTGCAGAGACAGATGATGTCTGCAGACGATGTCGCGAAAAACCTGAAACCATTCACCATGTTATTGGTGAATGTTCGGTTTTGGCTCCCAATGAATACATTAAGCGTCACAACAATGTCGCTAGAATTGTTCATCGAGAACTGGCGATTAGATGTGGTTTCTTAGAAGCCATGGCTGCACCACATTATAAGTATATTCCATCCCCAGTGCTGGAGGACAGTAGGGCCCGCCTATATTATGACAGATCTGTTACAACTGACAGGAATATTAGTCATAATAGGCCAGATATCATCCTTAAAGATAAATTAAGGAAGGTTGTAAAATTAATAGACATCCCTGTGCCCAACACACATAATTTAAGTAAAAACTGTTGAGGAGAAGCAAAGAAAGTATGCCGAGCTTGGGGAAGAAATTACAAGAATATGGAGGGCAGAGAGAGTCACGGTTGTTCCTCTTGTCATTTTCCACGAAATGCCCCAAATACATGATGGTATCACGCTTCTCAATATTCATCCCAAATTAACCACTTATTATTAACAAAAGGCCGTCATTTTGGAGACAGCCGCATTGTACGGTGATTCTGTAAAACAATGAAAGTGTGGTTGGTATAACCGCACCTTCTTAAAAAAAAAATGGCCAGTTAGCTGAAGAAATAATAATATTAATAATAATAATAATAGTAATAATAATAATAATAATAATAGCCTTTATTTACATATTTTGCATTACAAAAAAAACAAATAAAAAGACTTCTGAAAAAATAAAATAACGAAAAAACAATATTGATTACAATAAAAATCACTATTCACAAACACAAAAGCTTGTCCTTTCTCATCTTCTTTTCTTCTGCTTCTTCTAGATCGCATATGCAAAATATGTAGGCCTTCCCTGAAGGGAGTTATAGTCAAATTCGGTGACCAACCGTACCTTGTAACTGAGAGTTCAATGCCCTCGCTTCCATTTGCTCACTCTTCCTGGTCCAATATTTCCTGCCTCCAGGCTTTCTTCATCCAATTGACTCCTTCTTCCATCTTAATTTCATCTGACCCTTTAATTGCCTGCCCTTGTTCCGCTTCCTACCTAGAGGTATCCATTCTGGTTAAATTTTGCTCCAGCGTTGGTTGTCCCTTCTAGCCAGCCACGTGACTTTAACTTCTTGGCAAATCCTGCTGCATCCTTTACTGAAGTTGCCGCTCTAAATAGTCTCATTACTGATTCTATCACTTCTTTACACATTCAGCATACTTCGTTCAATGCTCCTTTGCCAAAATTCTATTTTTCTTTCCTGTGCTTTCGTGGTTTTGACCATGTCCTAACATCTATATGTCAATGCAGGCTGAATTCTAGTATTAAAAGTAATCTTCTTCCACTCAGTTTTTATTTTAGCCTTCATAATTATTTTAAGAGACCAGAACTTTTTCCATACGTTACTACTAACTAAATAGTAATAATAAAGGGAAGATTCTTCTCGACCGTTCTTATATGAAGGAAAAGGATTGTGAGATCCGGTCTTTTTAAAAAATAAGAAAACTTAAATTCTTGCCAACGTTTTGACAAATATATTGTCTTTTTCAAGGCATAAAAAAATAAATAAAGAAAAAACTATTAAATAATCTTCAAAACAAAACAAACTTAAAAACTTAAGAATAAATTTGGAAAATAAAAAGTTGAGTACACCTCAACATCACAGAGAATACTGGAACTATTCTCACTACACTATTCTCTGTGATATTGAAGTGTTCTCAACTTTTTATTTTCCAAGTTTTTAAGTGTGTTATGTTTTGAAGATTATTTAATAGTTTTTTCTTTATTTTTGTATGCCTTGAAAAAGAAAATATATTTGTCGAAACGTTGGCAAGAATTTAAGTTTTCTTATTTTTTAAAAAGACCGAATCTCACAATCCTTTTCCTTCTTTAGTAATAATAAAGTAAGGAAAAAGATTAGCTCAGCGCGCTGGACTAGCAACGCGAAGGTCTTGGGTTCGAGTCCAGCAGTAATGCCTTTAGATTTTTTCTCTACGTACCCTAGCGTCTGCGGCTCACTATCTTGTGAAGGACAGAGGTTGTCTATAATAAGAGAACATGGTCTGGTAGACGGGCAGTGCACCGAAAAGGCTCCGGGCGCCAATGATCAATAAATGTTGACGCGTCTAAAAATAAAATCAAAAATGGCAAAAACAATGTTGCAAGGATTAGCATATCCACTGTTAATGCTTTGTACCTCTATTTCTGCATTGCCACCTAAAAAAGTTGAAGCTAGCGAAATTGTTCTACCTGGAGCTGTGTAAAAGTAGTACTCCTCCAGCTCAACCTGACTATAATGGAGTTGATGAGGAGAGAAATGGGGATTGATTAATTAGACGAGATATGAAGACACTGTTATAGTATAGCTATATGCTTACACAAATTGCACTGGACTTGTAATGATTTTATAGAATAAGAGGTGAGAGTAGAGATATGACACGATGCGATGTATATGGTTGAATATGGTAGCGATGTCTAGCTCTCTCACTGGCTTATATACAGGTTCTCCCCACTCTAGCCTGCTTAAGTGAGAGAGTACCAGAGAGAGTCTGTTTTCTCTCGGTCGGGCTTGTGTTCTGAGAGCTGGATATCAATCTATCAGATTCAACCATATACATCGCATCGTGTCATATCTCTACTCTCACCTCTTATTCATTACAAGTCCAGTGCAGTTTGTGTAAGCATATAGCTATATTATAACACTGTCTTCATATCTCGTCTAATTAATCAATCCCAATTTCTCTCCTCATCAACTCCATTATACTGACCAACCTGACTTTGAGTTTCTTTCAATAGTTGGACTGAGAGTATTTTTCACTAGTATGTCCGCTAATCAGAAGTAAAATAAAACAAACAATTATAATAATGAACAATAAGATGTGAAACACTCACACAATTTTGTTCTTACTGCAATTTACATAATTACAATTGACAAAATTCTATCAAACTTGGTTGTTTTGCTAAATATCTAGTTCTCTTCAATATTATATCAAAGGAAGCAGCTAAATTTAATGAAACGATTTTTCTTTGAGGAAAGCGTGAAATCAATTTTCTAGTAACAAAATTGATATGTCACCACTGTATGTATAGTTAGCATACAAAGTTGAATAAAACTTCAATACTTTACATGTCTTTATAGAAAAAATTGCAAAAAACTGAAAAACCTGTACAATAAAAAAAATCTGGTGTGAAACACGTCCACCAACTTTCTCTTACTCCAGTTCTCAAAATGATAATTGACAAATTTTATAGTTTCTGTACCAAATTTAATGAAATTCGTCGAAAACTGAAAAAATTGTTCAGTAAAAGCGCACTTCCGTTTTACTAATTTTCTTGAAAGTCGGAATTTCAGTCATCTATTTATTTCTAACTAATTATGTTTGGATGATAGAATTGTATAATGAACTAGGATAGCACTTTGATGAAAATATAACCCCACCCCTCCCCTAAAAGTGCTCTTAAAAGAAATTTCCCAGAGAAATGTTTTAGATAAAAGTTGTAGATCTTTGCATGTTTAGTTTATATACGAAGTTATACAAATGTCGGAGCCATTTTTGAGAAAATCGTGAAAAAGTGAAAAAAATCATTTAGTAAAGTAGTAAAGTAAACCGCACTTCCGGTTATTCGATTTTTTTCAAACTCGGAATTTCCACAACATATTTAATTCTAATTAACATTATTTAGATGACAGAATTGTCTAATAAACAGAAATAGCACTTTAGATGAAAAACCTAACCCCACCTCTCCCCCAAAAGTGGTCTTCAATGCATTTTCCCGGAGAAATGTTTTAAATAAAAGTTGTAGCTCTTCTGTATGTTGGGGTGATGTTTCGACGTTTCAAAGCAAAAATCGTCGGAGCCATTTTTGAGAAAAATCGCTGAAAAGTAAAAACTCTAATAGGAAAGTGGTACTTCGGTTGAGGAAGTTTGACGAAACGTTAGTGTCAGATCCATGGGGACCTCTAAACGGAATATTACAGTTCTTAACTTTCACGTTTTTCGTTTGTTGAGCTAGCTGTTTCACATACAACATACATACCACACACACACACACGGACATAACACACACACCACACACAACAACACACCACACAGACCATTTGCTGTAAAAACATTTTTTTGGATCAGGGGACCTCAAAACGGTATTTCGGTGACAACTCGATATCGCAAAAATTTGACACGATACAATACTTCCTCTTACTAGGAGTAAGAGAAAATAAAAAAAAAAGGCCACACTTCCGGTGTCCACCGATTTTCTGCAAACTCGAGAATTTTAATACAATTAATTCTAATTAATATTGTATAGATGGCATTTCACTTTAGAGGAAAACATAACCCCACCCTTCCTCCCTCCCGGAAAACCTGCTTTTATGAAGTTTATCTGAAAAATGTTTCAAATAAAAATTATAGATAAATATGTATGTGGTACACATATTAAGTTTAAAGCAAATCGTTGGAGCCATTTTTGTGGAAATCGTAAAAAAAACTGAAAAAATTCATTCATTAAAATATGGATGGTACTACCGGTTGAGAAATTTTGATAGATAACTTACTATCGGGTCCTATTGGTAATGCCCAAAACTAATATTAAATCTTAACTTTCTACATTTTTTAATTTATGCTGTTTATACATTCACACACACACAGAGGGCATTTTTTAAAACTACTTTTTCGGACTCAGGGGATATTATAAGTGTTTTGCCTGTGAAAACTCGATATCGAAAATTTCAATACTTCCTCTTACTAGGAGTAAGAGGAAGTAAAAAGAGAAATGGAAAAATAATAATAATAATAATCATAACTTGTACTTCTCTTACTCCTTCCTAGTAAGAGAGGAAGTATTGTAATCATGTCAAATTTTCGATATCGAGTTTTCACCGG
>JAAEAF010013994.1:0-48100 GCA_011037195.1 Triatoma infestans
GAAGCCCATAACTGTGTCCAATGGAATGCAGCAGTCAAAGTTACCATCATCATCAATAAGTTTGATATCTGTATTAGGAGGCATCCAACCAGCTATTTCTAATGCTTTAACTTTATCACTGTTAAAAGATACATATCCTTTAATAGTGCTGACAATTCCTGGATTACGAACATGGTCAACTAAAACTCCATTTAATTGATATTTGATTTCATCAAAGAGATACATGAAAGCATTCCTCACTAATCTCACATTTATATTTGGTTTAGTTTCATCTTTTTCCACTTGTCCTTGAATGTAGAGAAAACTCTTTGAAGGAACTGTGAAAATGTCCTGCTGCTGCACTGAAATAACGATCTCATCCGAATTGTTCAGCGACTGTGTATATGGTTGATGTGTGTGATACTCATAGTTGGTTATCCTCTCTTCGAAAGTCACCCCTTCATTTACATTTAGTATTTCTTCCATTGTGGTTTAACTAAAAGTCCTATTTGGTAGAAAGTAAACGTTTAGAGGTGTTAACACTCTGCGGGGTAGACGACGAATATTGGTTGGTTTAACACCAGCTGGTTTATATCCTTGAATCAATACCCATTTTTCTTCAAATGTAATCGAATAGTAATTACTTCTTCACGGAAGTTCATCAAATTATTGTCTTGGTCTGTAAGAGTTAGTGTAATATTGTCAATTCTCTCGCCAATGACTGGGAAATAAATGACTGGCGTAGGTTCATGTACCAGTTTATAACCTGGAGGAACTGTAGGGGAAAACTCATATATTGTGTGTCCAGTTTTACCATTTCTGTATGATCCCGCAGCTATATTACAGTTTATAGCAATTGTATTTACACCATGAATTTTCACAATTTCATCAGATTTATGAGTAACGTTCGCCTCCAGTATTTTATGATGAGTAAATCCCAGCAAAGGACCAATTGAATGTTCTTTGTTGAAATTTACAGGTTGAGTACACTTGAATTCCACTTTTAAAGTGCTAACGTTACCTTTCATTTTAATTGAATGAGGTGACTGCATATGTCTTTTTAGGTAATCTGCTATAGCTTCAACCTCATAGTTCCCAGTAGGAATACTAATCACTTTGTCACCATAATGAAATTTATTGTTTACATTTTCAATTATGTTTGGTATCGAGTTATAAGATTGGAAGCTAAGCAAGCCAATGTTATAATCACCTCCATCTAATAAACTAATTGGTGGAAATATATCAGCGCTAAGGATGCTAGATGTACCTGTTAAGGTAAAAGTGACTAATGTCTGTTAACTTTGTTATGCATTATTATAGAGAAATTCTAAACATAAATGTCCACAGTAAGGCGTATTCCAATCTTGATACCTCTCACGATTATATATAACTTCACTCTTGCTAAAATAATGTAGCATTTCTAATGGTGGTCTGAGATTCCCAAATGGATCAAAATATATAACTTGGTTACCTTTCTTAATATATGCCACCCAATGAGTTCCAGGATTGTACGCTGAATCTAAATTTACAATAGCACATTCATCAGTTTTAGGAAATTTCGGCAATGTATCACGCATATATACACCTCTAAAATGTGGAATATTTTTAGCGTATTTCAATAATTCAATGTTTGTGAGCGCTCTGTTAGGAAGTAGTCATTCGTTTTTTCTTATGTAAAGACTATACCCTTTCTTATACGGTTTAAGATAAAACCCTTTACCAATCTGTTGCTCTTCTAATTTTCTATTATGTCTTCTATCTTCTTCTAGACGATCCCTCGCAACCTGTGTATCCTTTACTGCCTTTGCTATTGCTGATGCCCCACCAGCTAAACTTCCTAGTGCAGATAGCCCTGCAAATAAGGGTACTAGAAATGTAAGAATTCCACCAGTTTTTGGTACTGGTAAAACTCTGGGTATTTTTGATAGTTTTGACTTTATTAAATAACTCTTTGCCTTCTTTAGAGCTTTCTTTGACGCATCACTGATCGACAAAGGTGAATTTACACGCGCTGCTTTTATAACATCTTTAATAGTTTTTACCTTTTTCACCCCACCACCTAATTTTACTTTAGCTTTCATTGTGTTTGTGACAGCCCAAGCTGACGCTGTCTCACCAAAAGAGGGGTCACGTGCCTTTGTTCTTTGTCAAGCTTTGTCAGCGAGTATAAGATCAGCCTTATGTCTTGATTCTAGATCCTTATGTTGAGAGTATGCAATGTCGTGTTCCCGACAGGCTTCGTCTAAAGGATTAATACCTCTATCTCCTCGTTTTAATCTTTCTTGTAGCTTAGTTCCAGGACCGCAAAATCTGTACCCAGGTATGTGCACTTCAAAAGGGAGTTTGTTAATCGCTGAATTTATAAGACCTCTTCCGACTGTTTTCCTTCTCATTATGATGCCATTAGTGAGACCTGCAACTATATATATAGTGTCGCATCCCCTTGATAAATTATTATGCGTTTAGAGAAGCAAAGTGAAAGTTTGCCTATCTGCAATCTACTGAATAATTCGATAGACGAACATGTGAAAATAAATCGACATGGTGTACTACGTCCAGATAATATTCGAGCACTTATTTGTGGATCTTCAGGTTCTGGTAAAACCAATCTTATAGCTTGTTTGCTTTTACAACCAAATGGACTAAAATTCGCACATGTATATCTATGCAGTCAGTCGCTTCAACAAGAGAAATATTTATACTTAGAAGAGATCTTTAAACTAGTTCCAGAAATAGGATTCCTTACAATTAATACTACCCAACAAATAATCACTCCTGATCTAGCAGAACCAAACTCTGTCATAGTTTCTGATGATATTTCAATGGATGAGCAGGAAAATATCAGGAAATATTTCAGTATGGGACGTCACAAGGACATTGACTGCTTTTATCTTTGCCAAAGTTATGCTAGGATCCCAAAACACCTTATTCGTGACAATGCTAACTTTATCATATTGTTCAAACAGGATGACTTAAATTTAAAACATGTTTACAGTGACCATGTAAGTTCCCACAGTGTATCATTTGAGAAGTTTAAACAGATGTGTGATATCTGCTGGAAGGAGCCGCATGGATTTATAACTCTGGATAAAACAAGAGATTTTAACAATGGCAGGTTTCGGAAGGGGTTGGATACATTTATCTATATATAGCTTGGGAGTAGAATAGTTTTCTCATTCCGCTATGGATCCCAACGTTACTAAACAACTTATTGAAACTTCTAAATCATTACGCTCTAAATTCAAAAGTATGAAGCGAGGACTTCAATCATCTCAAGAAGAACTAGAAAGGAGTTTGAAACCCATTACGGAGCCACTGCAAGAGCTGGTTCAGCGGAAAAAACGGGTCAAACAAGATGCCCCGTTAATGGAAGATTATGTGCCCTTGAAATTGAAAAAAGATGCTTCAACGGACTCATCGATGAAAGCTTCTACTAAAGAGGATTCAACAGAAACACTAATTAAAGATCTTTCACAATCACCGATTGAAGCGTCTACCCCTATAAAGCATCCTATTCCAGTAAAACAAGAAGAAGAAGAGACTTTTGAGGAGGAGATCACTCCTTTAGAGTATATAGCAAAAATTGATAAACAAGAATTAGAGAAAAGTTTAAGAGAAGAAGAAGATTTCGGTCCTTTAATGCAACCATATATATTGAAAATGATGACTGGAGACACAGGGGATATGGATGATAGATACGGAATTAGGGTTCTACCATTAGGCGGTATGGCCATTGGAAATGCTCAGGTAACCATAGACGGTGGAGACATTAATGTAAACGGCGAGTGGTATGAAGGTACCGAAGGTTTGTTGCAGTTATTATTTCTAAAACAACCCACCCACTATTCAGAAAATGATCTAGATAATTATAAAGATATTCTAATTAGGAGTGATGCACATAAGCGTCAGTTTAGTGATGAAAAAGGAATTAGTTCTAGCAGAGGATGGAAATACAAACATATCATCGCTCCTCTTTTTAATCCACCCTCAACATCATTGGAAGAACTTTTACCACAAACTAGGTTTACTCCACCAAGTACAGCATCACATAGTCGAACACCCCTCACTCTGATTGCAACAAAACCTACTACTACTAGTAGATATCCGCTAAGACCAAGGCCAACTGTTGGTAAAGGTATGAGGGAAGGTCAAAGTATTTATGAATACTGGGATGATCCTAACGAACTGGTTGAACGACTTCGGCTGCTATACGCCTCAACTAGTGCAGGTCATACAGGGCATGAAAATGAAATTCACTCTATAATTGAAGAGCTGAGAGAGGCTGATATTATTTATTAAACTGGTAAAATTTTGATTAACTGTTCAGTGTTAACTTAACACAGCGCCAAATAACATGTCGGTCGACAAATTTGGTAGATCATTACCTGAAATCAAGAAAGTATTTCACGCAAGTGACGATGAAGATGGTGATTATATCGACTTTGAAAATAAACGCTTAATCGGGGTGAGTGACGCTTTAAGGGGTTCTGATACTGTTAATAAGAGATATCTGGAAAAATATGTAACTAACTTAAATACTTCTGGTAAAAATGACTTAATTTCTAAAACATACTTGGAAAATTATATAGATCAATTAGATTTACCAACCAAATTATACATTCAAAACTATCTAAACGAACATTTTGTATCCAAAAAGTACCTATTAGAAACTTATGATGAGGCTAGAAAATTAGGACTCAGAAATATGTACAACGCTTATTTGAAACAATAATAAATAGACTGAATGCATTCAATCCGAATACTCCTTTAACAGCCTATCAGCTAAAAACAGTTTTTGATTAAGTAAGTGTTAAGAATAAATATAATACTTATATTTTAGAAATAAATATCAGATGCGAAAAAATTCTGTAAAGGATAAGGTGCTATAAAGGGCAATGTCTTCCAAAAAAGCTGTAGTTACGGAACTTCATAGACAAGCACGTGTACGCTACCCTCGAAGACGTACACTGCTCAAAGGTATAGATGATTTATGGCAAGCTGATTTAATAGAAATGATACCATATGCTCGCTAAAATAGTGGTTACAAATACATATTAGCAGTAATTGATTGTTTTTCAAAATATGCCTGGGTAGAACCTGTTAAATCCAAAGGCGCTCAGGATATCACTCACGCAATGGACAATATTTTTTATTCAAGTAGTAGAGTGCCCAAAAATATTCAGACAGATAATGGGAAAGAGTTCTACAATGCTTCCTTCAAGAAGCTCATGAAGAAGCACAACATTAATCACTACAGTACTTACAGCCAGATTAAAAGTTCAATTGTTGAAAGGTTTAATAGAACCTTCAAATCTATGATGTATCAGTTGTTTAGTCTTAGAGGAAACTACAATTATACAAAACATTTACTGATCTCATAAATACCTACAATAGCAAAGTACACCGTACGATTGGAATGACACCATCAGAGGTAAATCCTACCAATGAAGCATCCTTACTAGCTAATGTTTACTCTTCTAATGTAAAACGAAAAGATAAACAACGTTTTGAAGAAGGAGACTATGACGTATCTCGAAAGGAAGAACTATATTTACTAGAGGATATACGCCCAACTGGAGTACAGAAATATTTAAAATTAAAAATGTTCGCAACACAATTCCATATACTTATTTGTTGGAAGATTTGACAGGACAGCCCATTCAAGGTGCATTTTACACTCAGGTGCTGCGAAAACTAAATATAAAGAGGTATATCTTGTAGAAAAAATACTGAGACGTAAAAGTAATAAGCTGTATGTAAAGTGGTTAGGTTTCAAGAAACCTTCTTGGATAAATGTAAAAGATTTAGTAGCTTAATAAAGTTCATATAAAATTGAGTATTTATTTTTATTAACCTCCTGTTGATACCAGTTCAGGAAAATAAATAAAACAATCTATCTGATATAACAAATTTATTCAGCAGTTGTTACATTTTTGTTAAAGAAAAAATCATAGTTCAATAATTTTTTTAAATAACTGACTTGTTTATTAACATCTTCAATTACACTAACTAGTTTAAAATATTCACTTCTTAATAAATTGATCTTCGGAGGTTGATATTTGAGGAGTTCTTCAAGCCATGATGGTTTCCGCTGGATAACCATAGTTTTATGGGTGAAGTTCTCAAAGAAAACTGATGAATGCTTCAACTGAATATCGGACATAGAAGATCCGTATTTTTTACCAAAAAAATCATCACATATTTGCTTGCTATCTTGGAGAATTGTCCAATCTTCATCATTCAAATAGATAACTGATTTTTTTGTTTTTAATGCTATACGTGGTTCACCTTCTTCAGAAAGACCTGTCACTAATTGTTTTGAATTGCTGGTGTTGAGCGAGAAGCAGGTTGTAAGCTGCAATCCTATACCACTTGCCATCTTGAGATATGATCGCAAACTAGGATGTCACACACTACTTCTCAACTATATTTACTTCCCCCACTATTCGCTGAACAGCTCATTTAAATCTCTGTTAATACAGTGTGCTAGAGAAGCAATATGTGAACAAGGACAATTATCAGGTCCCACTTTTTGTTTTGGATTTGACCAAACACAATTTATATAATGTTTATTAGCTGCCATAACAGTATATTCTTCTAAAGATTTTAAATCGCTGTACAGATTGATATAACTTAGTACTAAATCCAAATCGGTGAGCGTGATGGTTGGATATGTTGAAACAAACCTAATATAATTATCACTCGCTGATATCTCTTTCCATTCTACCGCCATTTTACTAACTGAGCTTCCTTAAAGGTGGTACAATTTTATATATAACCCTTTCTTACTTAGATGATTTGAACTAAAAAAATAAAAAAATTCTAATTGAACAAGGTCAACCAGTGCGCTAACTAATCTATTTTGACGTCAGTGGGGGACAATGCACTATTACTGGGGCAGGGCAATTAAACAAAAAAAAAAAAAGATAAAAATAAACATTAAAATGCAATAAGCAACTGGCCTTGAATAGAAAAAGACAGCTATATACACCTCACTCTACCCATCAGCACACCTATAGAGCAGCCGAGGAAGGGCGGCTTGTGGTGGGGGGCAAAAACTGCAATTCGGCCTGACGAGGGAGTGGGCCGGGGGGGTGGAAAAGTGTTCTGGAACATACATTTTTACCCTACTATCCTAAATTTAGCTTTATTGTTCAAATTTTTGATTATATTAGTAATTAGCAATTTTGAGTATAACAGCGAGTGGTTTACGGTATCAAAGGCCCGATTGAAATCTATAAAAATACCAAATAGTGGAACATTGTGCACTAATTTTATGATTATTATGGCAGAAAGTGTAAATATATTGTCCTGACAACCTCTGTTGCTCCTAAACCCATTATGTTCTTCAGGGATTATTAGTTTGTCATCAGCCCACTTAGCTAGTCTATTTAGTAAAATTGATGTAAAAATCTTAGGGAGGGTATTCAAGAGAGCTATGCCTTGGTAATAAGCGGGTTCTAAATAATCCCCTCTTTTAAGTACCATTTTCAGATTAATTGAGGACCAATCTGGAGGTGTATTTTCGTTTGACAGAATTTGGTTAAACATATTGACGATACATATTGTGGATCCCAAGAGGGTGGCAAATTACAAAAGTATTCATACGGTATGGAGTCCCTTCTTGGGGTTTTGTTTTTTTTACATTTTGATAATACTAATTGAAGCTCTTCTAATGTAATTGGGGTTTCCAGTTCGGCGTTAAAAGTTACATTTTGAAAATCAGTCAAAGGCAGGGAAGGTTTATAAAAGTTATTAAGATACTCAAACCAAAGTGATAAGGGAGCCTGAGATTTGTCCGCTATTGTAGAATATGTTTCACGAACTTCTGACCAAAATTCTTTAGAATGATGTGTGTTGGCGATTTTATTAATTTTATTCTCATAAAATTCTTTTTTCTTCAGCTTGTGAAGCTGACGATAGTTTTTGCGGGCCTCTATATATTGGGCCAAAATTTCTTTCTCAAAACTAAATTTTTTACACTCAACTAAAAGCTTAGCCGCATATTTTTGATCCAATAGACAATCACGATCAAACCACTGATTTTTTTAGTAGTCGTAAGTTTGTGGCTGGAGAATATTTAATCATATTTAATGAGGTTGCAGATTGTAAAATAGCTAATTTTATATTTGCGAACAGTTCTTGTGGATCCGAACTATGAAAGTAAATTAAATTAGTTTGTTCCATTGACTTAAACAAAGGAATCCTTTAGCAGATCATTCCAAATGTATTTACTCTGTATGGGAAGAATTTTACAAGGTAATTGAGCGATTTTTCTTTCATAACTAGGAAAATCTATTTTCAAAACACAAGCTGCATGATCATGTGCAGGAAACAAAGACACAATTTCAAAATTATTATAAAAAGGAATTACACAAAAATTACTCCAAACATGATCAATTACGCTGCACCCCTGGGGCCCTGTATATGTGAATTGTGCGGGAGAGTCTGACACACTTCGTCCGTTAAATAAAAACATTCCGTTTTTTTTCCATTATTTCCGTTAATAAATTTCGTTTTTTTTTATCGCTAGATCTAATGATTTTCTTAAGGGGTGCAATGAAGAATTTTCAAAAATCTCACCGTCCAACTCACCAAACACTCCCAAACGCGAATTAAAGTCTCCACCCAAAATAATTGGTTCATTTTTATATTTATTTTGTAATTCATTAAGAACATCTGCTGCAGTCAAGGAATAAGAGTCATATAATTTGTTAGGTTTCCAGTATATCAAGCCAATAATTAAAAATGTGCCACTAATTTTCACTCTGACAAAAAGTAACGAGTGATCTCTGTAAATAATATTTGAACTAAACAAACCAACTTTATTTATTAGTATCATTAGTCCACCACTAGGGCGACCCTTTAACTTTTCTTTTATGGCGGGGCTGAGAAATAGGTCAAAATTAATATTTAGGCAAATTTACAATTTCAGTTAATAACCAAGTCTCTGAAAAACATAATATGTCAGAATCATCAAGTTTAGACTGAATTTTAACGTCAATATCCAAAATAGATTTTATACCATCTATGCACTCTATCAATACCAAGGTCACTCCGGTCTTCTCAGTATGAAAAAAATTACTTTCTTGAAAACGTATACAATCATTCCATTTTCTGTAATAAACTTGAGTAATGCATACTAACCTACTTTCTAACATTTTCCGAGAGTATTGATCGTGAAGTTTTGGTAAAGTTAGAACTTTAGGCTGCCCTCTACAATTTACTGTACCATTTCACAACCGTTTAAGTATGATTAAATTGTTACAATAATTACAATTTTGAAGAAAATTTGTCACTTGGAAGCTGAAAGATGCTGTAACAGAATATCGTGTGGGTGTCTCATACCGTGCATCTACCCATTCACTTACTCTAGGAAGAGGAAGTATTGCGATCGTGTCAAATTTACGAAATATGCGTTGTATGGTTGTGGTCGCAGAGCTGGAACTATGGCGTAAAATTTCAGAGTGTAAAAACTGATTTTGCTCTGTGCAAGTCTGAGTTATCGCACTGTTTTATCAAGACATCCTGTTGAAGGGAGAACACCCGAAACCTGTCGATGGCCACAAAATAAAGCAGGCTATCAGGAAAATATGTGAGGAAGTATGTGTGAGCGACAAAATATCTTAAAAACGAAACATCGCAGAAAGTTCAAATTTGGCATTCGGTTTTGGTAGTACCACCATATCTGGCACGAAGATTTTGGGAATCAACCGGAAGTGCCAGTTTACTGAATGATTTTTTTTTTCAATTTTTCCTGATTTTCTCATAATCGATTCGAAGGATTTTCTGTAGACGTTCGGCTATCTACACACATAAATACCTTTTACTTTTATTTGAAGCCTTTTCCCGGAAAATTGATTTTTTGGTGTTTCTGGGTGAATAGTAGCGTCATGCTTTCCTCTAAATACCGCGTCAGTACAGTGTATGGTTCTACCACCTATATAATTTTAATATACATTAGAAGTATTGGTAAATACTTGCAAATTTGAAGAAAATTGGTTAACCGGAAATTGGTTTCTTTGCCTCTAGCACTTCTTCTTATTGCTATTACAGCAAGTATAGTTTAGAGAGTAGAGCAAGTGTAGCAATCTTGTCAAATTTTAGGTTTCCTCGAAATTAATCTTGGAGTTCCTCTGAGTAAGGAAAAATTACTTTTAGCGATTGGTATTTGTAAATATATATATTTTTGCTCATATAAAAATGTGTGTAACAGAAATATCGCAGGAAGTTTGGACTTACATACCAGACGTAATATTAATTCCCGCCGTACTGAGCGCCACCATACTGCCTACAAGCTCATGTCAACTTCACATTACCTCCTCTGTCGTGCCCACTGCAAAGTACTGGCACATTAGCCTTGAACAGCCATGTTTTCTTCAAGAAGCTCTCTAGCTTGGAAGATATTCTGTAGGTGGGCCAAGAGATAGGATAACAAGCCGGGTATCTGACGGTTTTTTATTGAGTCACCAGATCAATTTTGAACAGTAAATAAGTCGTAAGATGAAAGCTGAAGTAACACTTGAATAACTTTGAGTAACCTATTAAGAAGAAACCAGTCAGTCAAGCATTCAAGAGTTTACTTTCTTTACTCAATCGCTGGGAAATATTGTTTCACATGCCAGAGAATCTTCACAGCTAGCCATACTTAGCAATTCGACTCTTAGAATAAACAAAAGTTCTAACTAGCCAGTCGTTCTTCAGGCGGCTCACATCAGCCAACACTATCATTCTACATCACGCTAATAACATTATCACATCTTGTTCGCTCACGCTATCATCTCTCCTGGTGGAGGCGCGACTTACAGCATTAAGAGAAAACTTAAAGTTAATAAATAATTAGCTTTGTGCATAACTCAGCGTAATTGTTCTATTTGTTCAGGTAAGCCCAAGGGACAGATGTTGTAACCGTTGTTCAGAAAATGAGTTGCTTGAAACCAGTAAGTAAATCAGTAGATTTTTCATTCTAATGTCATTTATTCGTTTTTTTGTGGCGCAATCCTGTATTACCTTGCACGATCCTGTGTTTCCTTGCACGATCCTTGTTTCCTTGCACGGTCCTGTGTTTCCATAGATCCTACGTTAACATGGTCTTGTTTAGTGTAAATCTCTCTAGGTTCGTGTGAGGCTGTCTTGCCTGTAAACCTTTTATGAACCTCGGTGTCTCGTGTCCAGTCGAAATAAACCTAGAACGATCTGCTTCTTTTTCAAGGGATAACACTTTTATAAGAAACTCTTTTTATTACGGTCAGACCTGCTACCATCCCCATCTTTTCGATATATTTTATATTTTTTTGTTAAAGTAAAATGTTCAAAATTATATTGGAATCTACAACTCTAAAAAGCAGTTATTCTCCGTGTTTAGGTTAGAATGATATTTTTTCCATTTGTAGTCTGTAGATTTGCGACTGAGATTAAAGAATCTCGAATCAGTCATTTTATTGTTTAATCAGGGGCATAGATTTAGCACCGCTTAATGCATACAATATTGGCTGTGACATGTACAGTAGTATCTGGGACCGCTAATTTAGCTATGTAGCCAGGACATCCGGAACCTAGTAGGGTATCCCACAGAAACCGAGAGGAGCCGAGTATGCCCCTCAAGAAATCGAACGTGTGAAATAGGAAGCCAGGGCAGACTGGCGTAGCTTTTATCAAGGTAATCCAACTATCCTGCCAGATACACCTTACTGAAGATATGGGATGGGATAGTGTGCTCTCACATACGACAGGAACAATAATCCTTTGGGGTGGCTGTAGGAACTAGTGGTTTACTTCTAGTTTACTCTTATCTATTTTCTAGATACTATGCAGCATGCTTATATAAACTTGTATTCTAATTAGACTATTTCTTTGTGTTTACAAAAGAAAGTTTGCATTGTACAGTGCTGTACAAACAGGGCAGTTAGTTTTTCTTGTCAGCTGCCACTGTCGGCTCTGGTCTGCGACTTAACAAATTCCGTTTCTTGATGGATAACTTTCAAGTATCTAGAGATACCATAAGGACAAGACTACTGTACACAGAACTCTGTCTCGGATTAAACTGTCTTTCTGGCTACTGATTGAGAGAGGCTAATTCAAAGATTTGGACAACTGGGCAAGCTAGTCCTTTAAATAATTAGTTGCATAATTATAAGAGCTGCTGATGATAAAACGGAGGCTACATGATTCCCAAAGTCGTCGTTTTACTAGTAGTAAGAGAAAGTATCCTGTCAAATTTTCAGAATTGAATTATCCCCGGAAATACATGTTTTGAGGTCTCCTGAGTGTGAAAAAAATGTGTGGTGTGTATGGTGCTATCAAGTGAATGCAAGGCTTGTATGAACTGACTGACCATACTGGCGAGTCTATAAATTCAAAACAAGATATTTCTCGTTTAAAAGCCTGGACGTAAAGGGGCGGCAGATCGTATTGCATATGCCTCATCGGAACTGAGTTTCTCTCAAATTATCAGAATGTCTACATTAAAACATGGGTAGAGAATAACTCTCAGAAATAGTAAAGTAATCTAAACCAGAGACTAAAATCTTGATCAATACCTCTAGTTTATTCATAAGTATTCTAGTAGGGCCATGTGACCATTTCGATGATTGTATGTCTGATTCTATTACTGCTCCTTATTTAGATGTACTACTGTGCATGGGCATTGCAAGTAACATCGCGGAGTCTAAAATAAACTTGTAGAGAACGAGGTGGCAAAGCCATACCCTCATTATAATCTTACTACTGTAAAAAGTAAAGTAATGGCTATTGTTTTAGGCGGGCTTAACGTCCAACTACCAAATTAGGTGGAAGCATCTACTTTACTATTAACATTTTTGATACCAATATAAAATTTAGCAGTTATACGCGGGACTCGTACTGGGGACGAACATCCCACTTACTAGCTCATGCTCATAACCACTACCCCAATATAACTATATTGTACTACAAACTGGTAAATAAAAACTTCGAAATGAAAGCAGTGTTAAAATTGTAACTTATCATTCAAGTAAAGTGTCATATTATCTTGTTGATAAGAATGTTTCAGTGGAAAAAATGTAATGTAAAATGTTCCCTCCAAAAAAAGTAATCCATTTTCTTATTAAAATTTCTCTTAATCCTAGTAAGAGGAAGTATTGTAGTCGTGTCAGATTTTCGATATTAACTTTACACCGGAAATACACTTTTTGAGGTCCCCCAGAGTCCAAAAAAGAAAAGTGGTTTTTAGAAAATGGTCTGCCTGCGTGTATTCGTGGACAGCAGAACTCAAAAACGAAAAATCGCAGAAAGTTCGAACTTGATATTCCGTTTAGGAATCACCAAGGGATCCGACACTAAGCTATTTATTTGTCAAAATTGCTCCACCACATTACTTAATACTTTTTCACGTTTTTTGTAATTTTCTCTAAAATGGCTTCAACGATTCTCTTTGAACATTTTATACCAACTAAGCATACAGAGAGCTACAACTTTTATTTGAAACATTTCTCCGTAAAAATTCACTTAAGGGCACTTTTAGGGTGAGGAGGGGTTAGGTTTACTACTAAAGTGCTATTTCTTTATTACCCAATTCTACCATCTAAAAAATAATATTAATTAGAATTAAATATGTTTTGAAATTCCATGTTTGTATAAAATCACATGACCAGAAGTATGTTTTTACTGAAAAGTATTTTTCAGTTCTTTCCTATTTTCTCTAAAACGGCTCCTACAATTTGCTTTAAACCAATTATGTGACATTATGATATAAAATTTTGTGAAAATTGTGTTTAACATCAATTTCATTTTGTTCCATTAGTATAAACGAAACACAAAATGTTTATATTTGTATCTTGCAGTTCTGCATTATTATCTTAGGCCTTCTTTTTCAATAATGCAATGAAATTTCTGCGTTTTTACTTTATATGTCACATTAATGATATAGAAGAGTAAATATTTTGTTAGAAATTACTTGATTCTTTTTTTATAATAAAATTTTATTGCATAATTCGATAATTTATAAAATACCTATGGAGAGGAAATCAGTAAAAAAAATTCTAAACTTTTTTTTTTTTAAAGAAATAATCAGCTATGAACAATTAGCCAATCACAGTGTAGATAGAAGTGAAGGTGTGAAATGTGGGTGTATGCTAAGCCAATGAGAAATTAAGCATTATCATGTTGACCACGCCAACATTTGACACCTTTACTTCTACATTGTTTTTATATTATAAAAGAGCTTAAACTTATGGCTTCATTCAGTTTTTATCTTGGTTCTCCAGGTCTTACTTTAAGTTTTATCACAAATACCAAGCGCCGTTCCAATTAGTAGTTTATTTCCTACAAGAGAATACCTTTATGGCTCGGTTCCAGAGTGGCTAAAATGCAAACCGAGATAATTATATTCAGACATCTCTCACAGTTCCTGATTATTGTAATATAATTTTCTGGTCTTTTTAGATCTACCACTGTGTATCATTAAAAGTTTTGTCTAATTTATATTAACTTTCAGGCTATTAACTTCACAATATTTACGGAGTAATTCCATTTTCTTCTGCGCATCTGTAAGAGAATCAGCAATAATCACCAAGTCATCAACATACGTAACCAAGAAAAGATCACAATTCGGACTTAAATTAATACCAAAAGCACCATTCAACCTGAAAAACTCCTCCATATTATAAAAAGTGAGAACTGTACATGGCTGAGTGGTTTCTTCCTGCAGAACACTCTGTGTTATTTGCATGTCGTCAGTTAAACGTTCCTCACGTTTGGTTCTGATCCCTGCATTCTCATATAAATGACGAACGATTCACAAATTTCCCACTAAATCCCAGTAAAAACAAATTTGCTCCACAACAAAAAATGACAGACTGAGTAAAAGGCATGCATAAAATCGACAAGCATAACATACAGAGTTGTCAACTTTTTGGGCTGAATGAGCTGGGTAATTGAATTAACAGAGAAGAATTGTCAATCATAGCTAATAGTTTAAATCATATGATTTTTTTTTTAAGGTACTTCAATATCTGAGGTCATTGGTGCTCGGAGCTTTCTCAGTGCACTGCTGGCTCCCGGTCAGAAACATTGCCAATCATCGAACAGTGACTGTAGAGACTCCTAGGGGAGAAAATCTAAGTACCTCTCTAACTGATCAAACCGGCTTCCCGTTCCAATCTAGCGCGCCAATAAACTAATCCCGCCCTTTGAATTATTATTATTATTATTATTATTGTTGTTGTTGTTGTTATGGTTTATAATTTATTTTGTTGTTAACAGTAAAAGATTTTGTGGAAAAATATGACAGACACGTATGTTCAAATTTAATTCGAATATTGTTGTGGTTCTCGCTTGCTCTCGCACTGGTGTTCTTCGTATTATGGATTACTTTTAGAGGTAAACATGCAACAGACTTGCTGCGAATAGATCTGCTGCGAAAGAAAGATGACTATATCTTTATTTTTATGTTTCAGGTAATTTCAAACGAAGTTCTTACACAGCTACTGATGAACCGTCCAGACTACTAAGAAATGCTCAAGAAACTGGGCAACAAATCCATGCAGATCAAGATATTGCTATGGTCCAAAAAGGACCATATGTTGAGATTCTGTTACTTTATCCTAAAGAGACGGAAAATTTTCAAACACTTATGGACGCTTTTCGTAATGTACTTAAGATATATGTGTCTAAGGTGACTATCGGTAGCTGCTTATCTCTGACCTTTCTCCATATGTATTTTACCACAAACACTTTTCATCATTCTTCATGTATTAAAACTTCAAAATTAACTAATTTTCAAAATTATCCATGTCTTTAATTTTGTATCAGTTCGCCTATGTCACTGCCATTTCTGTAGTATTTTAGTATTTCAAGTTGACGCTGACTGCCTACATGCATTACCTACCATAATCATAAGGCACCGCTTAAAAGCTGGGTCAATCCATAAGTCATATGAGGCGTGAAATGCCTCCCTCCCTACCACTAACGTTTAAGATTTTGGCCATAGCAGAGAAAGTGATCCACCTACCTAACACCTTACGATACTGTAAGAATATAAGGATTAGTAGAGGAGTTGAGAGAGCGTATAATAAATGCGCGCTAATCTCACCCAAAAATCCTTTCGAAGTATATCAATCATTCAGATCTATGTTGTAAAGTGGATGTTGAGGTTCGCTCACAAAAAAAAAAACATTTCAAATTTTCACCGACGTTTCGGCAAATTTATTGCTTTCTTCCTGGTAAAAATTTTCCTTTTTGAATTTCTTAAAAACTATCTTGAGATATACTATACTTATGATAAAAAGTAAAGCATGGATTTGAAAAAAGAGTTTATTTTTGTGCATACATTTTACAACAAAGACAGCGGTCCTAACGAACATCAAAACATTCAATTTTTTTTTTTTTTTTTACAACACCATTAGTTTGGCCTTTCGGCCATTCTTCTTCTGGCAGCCTAGTATAAATGTGCATCATACACGAAAGTGGATTGCACAGATGATGTAACATCTTTTACTTCAGGGCAGAGAGCTCTCCTGTCATGTCTCCCCCCCCCGCACAAAGGGCAATGT
Source organism: Triatoma infestans (assembly GCA_011037195.1). Classification (NCBI taxonomy): domain Eukaryota; kingdom Metazoa; phylum Arthropoda; class Insecta; order Hemiptera; family Reduviidae; genus Triatoma; species Triatoma infestans. The sequence continues at coordinate 16,509 of JAAEAF010013994.1, forward strand.
GTGGTGCAACATCCCTATACGGTGGAGGTGCTTCTGTAGCAGATCGTGGCCCGTAAATTATCTATCAGCATACGGAAGCAGGAAACAGCAACCGAATGCGGAAGTGTGGCGGGAATCCTGCCGCTTGCTTCTACCAATTACTCCCACGTCCTTTTACGTCCAGCTCCCTTTTCTCTGTACTTATTGTGCCATATATCCCTTAATGACGACGATATTAGAGCCTTTAAATTTCTTAGTGGAACGGATAGGTCATGTTGTTCTTTTTTCGATCTCTCTTTAGCCAAACGATCAGCTTGCTCGTTCCCGTAAATTCCGCAGTGGCCCGGTATCCACTGCAGTACGATGAGTTTACCCGGTAAGCAGGCGGCGAATGCTTTTTTTACACTCAGCTTCTAGCCAACCTTCGCTGGTTTCCGGTGACGTAAGCGATCGTATAACCGACTGGGAGTCGATCAGAACACTACCTTCTCCTCAGACCTAGTGCTCATAAAGTCTAAGGCATGGACATGGATTCAAATCTATAACAAGAAGTGATGATGTATGACACACCTTCACTCTGCCAAATCAATCTGTCACTCTCTTTTTTGCTGCCATACTGTTTGCTTGGTTCAACAGTACAAGTCCTTGCAGTACCTTATACATAATTAGTATACAGTGTTCAGACAGTGTACCTATGTATCATTTTGTCCACCCAACCCCATAAAAACTCGTTTATATTAACATATTACATTTTACAGGTTTGGGATCCTAATGATGAAGAATGTATTGAAGTGGTGAGTGAAAATTGGTGGCAATGGTTAGAGACAGTGTTGGCAATTCCTTCGCTGAAAGTGATAGTTGTGGAAACTGAAAAATGCAGACAGTGGTTGTCAACAAATTTCCAACAAAATTCAATACAAACACATTATCTTGAGGGAATATTTTTTTATGCGCTGGCTCGACTGAAAGATGACCATTTACTTTGTAAAGATTACACCAGACTTTTCAGGATTAGGTATGTACTGACCCAACTGATGCCACCCAAACAAAATCACTATCAAAATTTTTAATGAGAGCGGATGTATCCAAATTTATACATTATGGTTTATAAATGCAGGAAACTTTAGGAGGGACAATCATTTATGTCTGATAAAAAATTTCTTAAAATCTATGGTCCTCCTTGATACCGTTTGACAGTGACGGCTCCTAACTTGGATATGTGGGGGTTCAACATTTTTTTTTTAATTACTTACATTACATATCATTATTGGTTGCTTGGCTAGATAGAAATCATGAAGTAAGCCAGGAGCCAGGTAAAAACTTGCATCCCTCCCCTACAATTAATATGTTAAATTAACAATAAATCTGACCCTGTGCACCCAGAGAAGAACTGTGAAAAAAGAGTTGTACCGTTTCAGTTTGAAAATTAAGTTAAGTTAACTTAACGGACATTTTTATTACCTACATAAAGTGTTTGGTTCAAAGGAAATGTCAATGAGTTAGCATCGATTCTTTGCTGGGTCATATATCTTAGTGATGTTTTAAGTACCAATACCAATATCAAATTTTTATAAATATAAAAATAATGTATAAAAATCCACACATTGGCACAGGCACATCACATAAAAATAACGAATATGAGTAACGTCGTTACAGGGCAAAGTGGAATCTACAAATAACTCCTGGTAAGTTCGTTCAATGTTCATCGCACTTGTAACCCCTACTCTTATTTTAAAAAAGTTTAAGAATATACACATTTCTATAGTAACACAAAGAAATTTTATATATATATAAAATTCTCCAGCGCGACGCCCAAATGTAAGCCTCCAACTTCCTACATTTTTATAGATCTCCTGGTATATGTACAATTCACTACAGTGTACAATTCATTAAACAAACATATTAAAGGAGCTCCTATACTGATATACGTTCCTATTCTTTTATGTCTGATTCACTGATTTGACAACAAAATTATTAAATTAATTATTTGATTTTTGATATTATCAAAAATGGGAGTCGGTGTCTAGCAGTGCTCGTGTACACACGTAATTCCTAACGCTCTAGTTTTTTTCACTTTATACTGGTGTTTCGCTAACTTTTTAGTTTAATTTGTATTTCAGTGCTTTCTTTTCTAGTTTGTTTTTCTGTAGTTAAAGTTTTTTAAAATTTTTATCGAAGAAATTACGAAAAAATAGTGTCAAAAAGTTATCTCAAGGTCAAATTTAGTATTTGATAAACTGTTACAAGTTTAAAAGTCAGTGTGTAGTGGGGCTGGCTATATTTACTAACTGTCATATTTACTAACTGTCATAAGTACAAGACTGCTAGTTTTGCAAAGTGGGGGGTATGTAGCACTATCTCACTCGCACCATACCCTCTGGACTCTATGCTCTGAGCGTAAATTCAAATCTTTCTATAAAAGTAGTTAATTTTCTATTTTATTTATTTATTAATTTTTTTTCTTTCTCCTTTTTTATCATTATTTCTTTATTATTATTTTTATTATTGATTATTATTATGGTCCATGATAAATAATACGTGCAGCCTGAATTGGGGGAGCTATAAATGTTATTAGTAATAATGCGGGGAATAGGCAAATTCTACAGTAAGCTGGCAATGGCGGTGAATGGGGTAACTAGAGAACATAATTTGGAGAGAAACTACGATGTGGGGCAATTCGTCTGGTTATTAAGAACTGGTAATCCTGTACAAAAGGCCCCGCGCCCCTCGCTTATTTAATTGTTGAGCCTTTTTTATAAAACTGATACTAAGAAAGTTCTGTTTTTGTGAAATTTTATAACATTTAGAGTGATTTAAGTGAACTTTCTGAGCTTAACGAGTCACAAAAGCCAGTGTACAGCTTTGTGGCTGTTTGGTCAGCGAGTGGTCTCCTGCGTCCACGTTTGCCGGGGCTGGACACCAGACAGAGTTTGGAAGTGAAGTTGCACCATTTCAGTCTGGGCTTTAGCCCCTTTAGGGAGATATTCACTTGTAGAGGGGACGGAGGGCACCAACCGCTCTTTTCAGAGCGAGGGCGTAAGCTTCGGCTTGAGCCCACTGTATATATTGTAAATAGTTTTTATTTGTATATAGTAAGTATTAAGCACTATAATATAAAATGACGAGCACACCAACGACGACAGCTAGATCGTCTAGTCCGTTCTCGGACACTGAAGTGACTCCACCTTGCCTAAAAGGCATAAACTGGTGGTATCCATAGAAAGTTGTTTTTTGGAGACGAGCAACCACAGGTTGCGACAACTGTAAGAAAGGTCAAAGAGACCATAATTGACGAAGTAGGTTCTACTGAAGCGAAAGACCTACCCGAGAACTTGAAATAAAACCGCAATGAGAGTGGAATCACAAATGGGTATGTGACCGGTGATCTCCTCTTGAGAGCGAGCGAGATAGAGCTCGAGATAATGTCCTACTGCCAGGACCCTTCGGTTAAAATAAGCAAGAGTAACACCTTGTTTATAACAGAAAAGTAAAGGAAGTGACGGCCCTCGTAAACGAGATGGCCACTCGTGTCGCTCGGCTTGAGGGCAAACTCGCTGCGGCAGACAACGAGACAATAAAAAGGCAGCAAGCCTTGGAGATGGCAGTGCTCTGCATTTTGGAGAACACTGACCAGATCAAGGCAGATACGACGAAATTGTCCGTGTCGCCGCTTGAGGCCCGTAAGCCGATAAGAGAAAGCAAAGGCGCGGTCGAGAGAAAGAATAAAGACACCGCAGGACCGTCATCCGCAGCGGCCTTTTCCTATGCGGAAGCGGTGAATAAAGGAAGCCAGCCTGAGGGAAAGCAGGCTAAGACTAAGTCTAAGACTATGTCTAAGACAAAGTCAATCAAAAAACAGAAAAAGGAAAAGCAGCCCGAAAAGAAGGCAGTAAAGCAGCCACTGCCAAAGAAAAAGCACGTGGTCCTGATCAGGCCACAAGATGAGGCGGCAATGCAGACCAGTGATCAAACAAAAGAAATACTGAAGGGCAGTCTTAACCCTTCTGAGGAAGGCTGGCAGGTCGTATCCCTCCGACGAGCCAGGAATAAGACACTCCTAGTTGAAACAGGAGGCCCGGAGCAGGCACAAGCCTTGTTAAATAATGAAAAGTTGCGGAACGCTGGTCTGCATGCTGAGCTGCCAAAGAAGCGGCTTCCAAAAATGATAATTTTCGACGTGCCCAGCGATCTCGATAACGCGAAATTCATGAAAGCCCTATATGACCAGAATTTGGGATCGGTATTGCCGAAACCTGAGTTCCAGGACTCCTTTCGAGTGTTGGCCAAGACAGGTAAGAGCAAAAATGGTTTGCAAAATTGAGTGGTAGAAGTCACGCCAAAAATGCGTGAACTTCTACAGAAAGGAACCCTGAGTCGTGACAGGGTTTATATAGAGTGGAGTCGTTGTAAGGTAATGGACCATAATCAGGCGTCGCGCTGTTATAAGTGTCAAATATATGGGCACGTGGCGAAGTACTGCAAGGAGAGAGATCTCACTTGCGGACACTGTGCCACGAAAGGACATAGTTACGACAAGTGCCCAAATAAAGCCGAAGCCCCGGCATGCGCCGCCTGTAAGGCGTTCCGGAAACCACACAACCACTCCGTAAAGAGCACAAAATGCCCAGCTTACCAGAATGCTTTAGACCGTCAACTGGCCAACACAGACTATGGCAGAAGTCCATAATAACACGGCAACTGGCCTGAGAGTGTTGCAGCTAAATGCGCAACGCTCAAAAACAGTAATGGCAGAAGCACGAGAGCTCATCTATTCAAGGGGCATAGATGTTGCACTAATCCAGGAGCCCTACACGTTCAAAGCGAGCGTTAAGGGTCTGGGATTGCAGCATCGTATCATTCACGCTTCATGTGACGGATGGATTTGGACTGCAGTGGCGGTGTGCAATCCAGACATCACTCTATTGCGTCTTCCTCAGTACAGCACCAGTCATTGTACCTGCGTGCTGTTAACTGCGGCAAATGGCGTTGAGTTGATGCTGGTGAGCTTGTATTGCCAACCGTCGTGCGACACAACGCCATCTATTGCTCATTTAGGTCGGCTCATAAGAGAAAACAGGGGAAAAAAGATAATTGTGGCCGCTGACATAAATGCATGGTCACCCATTTGGCACGATGACGCACTGGACGATAGGGCCAGACACTTCGAGGAGTGTTTTGTCGCTAATGATCTGTGTGTGGTCAACGAGCCTGGACATATGAAAACGTTTGCTGGGAACGGAAACTGCGCGGAGCATAACCTTGATGTAACCTTGTGTACAGCTTCGGCTGTTGACAGGGTGCACGGTTGGAGGGTGGTAGACTGGGTAACTGGTGATCACAGGGCGATACTTTTCGAAGTTGCCTGGGACACCAGGCCGTGCGCCACCTTTGAGGGTCTAGAAAGATTCTCAGTCAAATGTGTTGACTGGGAAAGATACAAGACACTCCTCCAGCGCAGAATAGACACGCTAAATGTCCAAGGGGATACCATTGATGGTGTCGATATAGCGGTCACAGAGCTGACGGAGGCAATAGCTGGCACAAGTGGGGAAGTGCTTAAGAAAATACCCACTAGTCGCACACGCCGTGTTCCTTGGTGGACACGGGAGTTGACTGTGGCCAAGAAAGACGTTGCAAAGAGGCGGAGAAGGTACCAACGGGAACATAATGATGAATCCCGTCAAAGATACATAGATGAGTATCGAGGTGCTCGAAAAAGATATAAAAAGATGGTGCATCAGGCCAAGACTTCTAGCTGGCGGGAGTTCGTGGAGTCGGAAGGCAATAATGATCCGTGGGGCATTATATACAGGGTGCAAACTAGAAAAATAAGGACCGACCTGGTACTCGCTAGTCTAAATATGGACGGAGTGCCGGGTGCTGGGTCCTGGCAGCAATCAACAGAGCATTTGTTGAAAGTGCTTCTTCCTGGGGATTGTCCTTCGGACGACACGCAATTGCAAAAAGGTCGTCGCGAAGCAGCGTACGAGTCACCAGCTCTCACGGACTCCATCACAGAATTTGATATATATGATGTAAAGTATGTTATTGGAGAGATTAAAAATAAAAAGGCCCCCGGCATAGATATGATAAATGGGGAAATTGTCCGGAAGAACGAGGACGTATTAAGCCAATATCTGCTTGACCTTCTCAATGGAAGCCTGAGATTGGGATACTTTCCCACTCAATGGAAAACAGGGCTTGTAAAAGTTTTATATAAAGGATCAAACAAGCCCGTGAATGATGCAAAGTCGTATCGATTGATACAACTCCTGCCCGTTTTTGGGAAACTGCTGGAGAAACTGATTATAATGAGATTAAAAAGTTTTATCAGTTTCAGTCCCAACCAGTATGGGTTTGTATCGGGAAGATCGACACAGATGCCATCATGAAAATCCTTGAATTGGTCCGTGGCAGTGGGCACAAGTACGTTCTCACAGTATTCCTGGACATAGCTGGGGCCTTCGATAATGTCTGGTGGCCGACTGTTTTGGAGTCACTAAGAAGACGAGATTGTCCACCGTGTCTTCTAAAACTAATACAAAGCTACCTTACCCAGAGGGTAGCGATGTTAGTGACTCAAGCCGGCGAGGTCTCACGACCAATAACTAAAGGTTGTCCGCAGGGCTCGGTGGTGGGTCCGTTCCTGTGGAACCTAGTGATGGAAGAGCTGTTAAAACAGACTGATAAATTGGATTACTGTGACTCGGTTGCATACGCTGATGACCTAGCAATAGTTGTCCATGGGATTCTCGGAGGGAGATAGAGGAGCGTGCTTGCACAGCTGTGTCTCTAATAAAAAGATGGTGTCAAGGGGAAAAGCTGCAGATTTCGTTTGAGAAGTCGAAAGTGATGCTCATGAAAGGCAAGCTTCATCCCAGTCGTCCACCTTGGATCCGGGTGGACGAACAAAGAATAGCCCACGTAACCCAGTTCGAGTATCTAGGCGTGCTCCTGGATTGGAAGCTTTCTTTTAAGCCCCATATTCAGCGAGTCGCCTCAAGATGCCTAAACTTATATCAGGGGATCAAAAGAGTTGCCCGTGGAGAGTGGGGGCTGAAGACAGGTGTGGCTCTGACCATCTATAAGGGCGTGATTGAGAATGTCGCAACGTACGCATCTGCCTGTTGGGCTGAAAAGCTGGACATGCAGTCGTACAGCGGCATTCTATTAAGAATGCAAAGAGCTATTTTATGCTCGGTGACTAGGGCCTATGCGACGACGTCCACGGCCTCCTTACCGGTGGTCGCTGGAGTGTTGCCGCTCGATCTCCAAGCAGAGATGAGGGCCCTAAGATACAAACACCAAAAAAGGGGCATGATCGTCCTTGATGGTCGGGAGTTGTCTAGTCAGATGCCTCCCGCTCTCGTAAAGAAAACGATCCGAGAGTATGAGATAGGGAAGTGGCAAAGACGCTGGGATGAGGCAGAGACAGGAAGAACTACTTATGAGTTCTTTCCAAATCTGCATCACAGACTGTCGATGCGATGGCTGCGGCTATCCCAGACCGTTACACAATATTTCACGGGGCACGGGGAGTTCAATTCTAAGCTCTTCGACTTGGGATTGAAAGATTCCCCAAATTGTGAATGCGGTCAGCGGGACACGGTGCATCACGTTCTCTTCCGGTGTCCTCTCCTCGACGAGGCTAGAATCCATATGGAATTCAAGCTGATAAGTAGGGGGGAGAACTGGCCGGGAGAATGTAAAGAGCTGGTAACGAATGCAAGGAATTTCGAAGACTTTGTCGAGTTCGCTCAAGAAGTCGCGGTGATAAGAAGGACTAGACGAATAAGTAGAGGTCCGCCTCCCCGTGGCAGGGACGGGAACTTATCTACCTAGTAGATAAGGCTAAGTGACCATAGGCACCGGTTTTGGCGCTATGCGCTTGGTACGGTGGCTAAGAGTGTGCGTAATAATAATAATAATGTACAAAAGGCCTGCACACAAGCTTGACATGCAGTCGTACAGCGGCACTCTGTTGCGGATGCAAAGAGCAATTTTATGCTCTGTAACAAGGGCCTACGCGACATCATCCACGGCTTCCTTACCGGTGGTCGCTGGTGTGTTGCCGCTTGATCTCCTTATTGAGATGAGAGCCCTTACCCATAAGTTTAAAAAAGGGGTCATGATTGTCCTCGATGGTGAGGAGCTGTCCAGTCAGATGCCTACTACTCTTGCAAGAATAAGATCCGAGAGTATGAGATTGGGAAGTGGCAAAGACGCTGGGATGAGGCAGAAACAGGAAGAATCACATATGAGTTCTTCCCAAATTTGCATCACAGACTATCGATACGATGGCTGGAGCTATCCCAAACCGTAACGCAATATTTCACGGGCCACGGGGAGTTCAATTCTAAGCTCAATGAGTTGGGTTTGAAAGATTCCCCGAATTGCGAGTGCGGTGAACGGGACACAGTGCATCACGTTCTCTTCCGATGTTCTCTCCTCGACGAGGCAAGAATCCATATGGAATTCAAGCTGAAAAGGAGGGGAGAGAATTGGCCGGGAGAATGTAAAGAGTTAGAGTGCTCAAAATTTTAAAGACTTTGTTCAGTTTGCTCGAGAAGTAGCGGTAATGCGCCGGACTAGACGAATATGTAGAGGTTTGCCTCCACGTGGCAGGGATGGAAACTTGCCTACTTCGTAGGCAAGGCTAAGTGACCATAGGCACCGGTTTTGGCGCTATGCGCTAGGTACGGTGGCCAGGAGTGTGCTTAATTTTGAATTTTGTACAAAAGGCCATCGTTACTTCATTATTTGACGTATCATCACCCGGTAAGGATATTCGCAAACTAGTTGAAGTAGAAGTTACTGAGGATACGGGAGAGTTGCGCAAGAAAACCGTCCCAGCCCATGAGCTCTTACCAAGAAACGTCCAACCCCATCCCCCCTCAGCTGTACAAGGTTCATCGTTAATTAGTACTGAGCGCGAGAATAGAGTGAAAGAAAAGAAAAATGTGTGTCGGATCTGTAGTTTGTCATTTAAGAACGAACGAGGTTTAGGAATTCATATCTTTAAAAAACATCCAAAAGAGGCCAATGAATTAAAATTAAGTCGTATCCTTAAAGATGTTAATCCGCCTAAAGATGATATGACTATTAAAGATCCAGAGCTTGTCTCTTCGATCAACAAGTGGGCCGATTTTTTCAAGAATTTTTTGAAGATTAATGGATCTTTTCATAAAACAGAATATGATGATGCGATAAGGAGTTTTTTGGAATTTTTGAGAGAAGCGAATGCTAATCTTCCAGGACCTAAACATCCGGCAGTACGTTACTACAGAGGGCGTAAAAAGAAATGTGGTCCGGGGAATGGTAAGGGGAAAGGCGAGGTTTCTAACCCACAGAGAAGTAATAAGGAGGCAAGGAAGAGGCGCCAAGAACAGTATCAGTACGAGGTGGCGCAATTCCAATATTATAATAGAAGAAAGAAAGTAGTTCAACAGGTCATGAATGCGGATGCTCCAAAACAATGCCCAATTAATATTAACGAGATCGAGCGACATTTTAAATCGATCTTTCAGTGTGGCAATCAGGCTCAGAGACATTCCTATGATTTTTCTGAATCAAAACCTGACCTAACGACTGTTAGTTTAGCTTCAGTGCATAAAGCAATTAAGTCCACCTCTCTCGATACATCGCCAGGGCCTGATAGGGTACTCATTCGAACTGTGAAATCATTAAGGATAGCACATATAATCAAGAGTATTATCGATATCTTGCTAAAAACGTCTTATCTCCCAAAATCTCTTCGACAAGGTAGAACCATTCTGATATATAAAGGAAAAGGAGCCAGTACAGATATAAGTTCTTGGAGACCGGACACGGTGTACTCAATAATAAGACGTATTATCGAAAAAGTATTAGATTATGAGTTGAGAAGACAAATCGAGTTCCATTCTTCTCAACGAGGATTTGTAAAAGGAATGCCAGGGTGTCACGTCAACGCGAGAATCATAAATGCAGTAATGAAAGATGCGAAGAGGAACAATAGGGATTGTGTCGTGGCGTTTCTTGATGTGACAGGTGCCTTCGATAATATAGGACATCAACATATTATGCAAACGTTGGAAGCGAGGGGCGTATCTCAAGATTTAAGGAAGGCTATATCAGCGCTCCTGTGTAATAATAACGTCCGAATTAGTGTGGGGGCTTGAGAAATCCAATCCAATAGAGATAAGAAGAGGAGTTCCTCAAGGTGGTCCGTTATCTCCTGCTCTTTTCAATTTCTCAATCGACCATCTTTACAAGGAAATATGCGATCCGCAACTTGCCAAGCGTTTCGGATACAAATTAGGTGAAAATCAAGAAGCAGTGATTCTTACCGGCTTCGCAGACGATCAAGCCATCACGGCATGCAGTGTTGAAGCAGCGACGAGAATTATAGATATGGTTCAACGGGAGTTAAGGGAGTTTGGTCTCAAAATAAACCCTTCTAAAAGTTCAGCCGTGATAATAGAAAAAGCGAAGGGCGTGGATAGAGGCGAACTCGAGTTGGAAACCGGTGAGGTAATTGTTTCGACGGCGTCAGGTGATATAATAAAGTACTTGGGTTGCACTTTTTCTGATGAGCTGGTTTTTAATGAAAGCGCGGTCAATAAGCTCAATGAAAATCTGAACAGACTTAGGGTCTCTAGCCTCTTGAAGCCGGACCAGAAGCTTAACATAATTAATCAGTACGTCTTCCCAGCCATGATATATCCCTTTCAAACTGCTCCACTCACTAAGATTAGGCTTGCACTTTTGGAAGGAATTGATACCATTATTCGTCGCAGTGTGAAAACGATGATTGGACTGCCGGCGAACACGTCTGCCGCCATGCTCTACGTTCCCCGGCGCTGTAGAGGTTTAGGATTATTACGGTGCGAATGGGAGGCACCAATTCAGCAGTGGGCGATCGCTCAGAGGCTATCGCGAGTCTCCAACGCCTATTTCGGTCCGTATTCGATTATGACGCTGAAGTTTCGGAGTGTACTAAGCGTATTGGGGTGGAAAGCGCCAGCCCTTCCGAGGTACAAAGCTTGAGGAAGGTAAGACAGGTGCTGAGATTGAATGCCTTTAATGAATGAGCGTCATGTAATTGGCAGGGAATAGGGGTGCGCCACTTTGCTGCCAACCCAAAGGCGAATAGCTTTTTATGCGATAGGAAGATTCTTCTGGGTCCAAATGGATCAACTCCGTAAAATTGAATACGAACTATGCCCCGCTGCGTGGTGTTCCTGGTGTACGCGAGTTAGGGGGAGATGTGGGACCCCTTTGCCGCAAATGTGGCAGAGAGAACGAAACCCCAGCCCATGTGCTTGGAAGTTGTCCCAATAACATGCTTCTCGTTACACGCAGACATCACAACATCAAGCATAAGTTAGTTGAGTGGTTAACGGAGAAGGGCTATGTGTGTAGGGAAGAAGTCTACGCCATAGACGAAAATGGCACTTCAAGATATGCTGATATCATTGCATTTAAAAGTAATACTAAATCTGCGTGGATACTGGACCCAACGATTCGCTACGAAAGCAATGATATGGAACAAGCGGAGAAAGTGGATCAGGAGAAAAAAATCTATTTATGAAAAATGCATTCCCTTTCTTAGAGAGAAATTCAGGGAGCAGTTTGGCGTGAGGGACTACAACGTTTGTGGATTGTGGTTCGGAGCTAGAGGAGCGATTCCAAAGCTTACTAACGACATTCTGTTGGAACTCGGGACCGAGTCAGCCAACCTATCAATTTTAACAGAGACTATTCTAGTCGACTCCTTAAGTATACTGAACCAGCACATTTATGGCTGACGTTTCACCTAAAATTAAGTTAAAAAGGCAAAAAAGGAAAAAAAAGTTTTAATATTTTTAATAATTCTAGTTTTAATATTTTTTTAAACTTCCAGTATTTACTTGTATATTGACAATGTGCAATGTTATCGATTTGATCTTCTCTAATAATGACTTATTGATGCGATTATCGACTATATATCAATGTTTATCTTTTTTGTATTTGTTATTTCTATTAAGACTGGTTACGCGTTTCAACTATATATTTAATAAGCTTGAATTGTAATTTTTGTTATAAAATGAATGTCAACTTGACTGATTGGCACGCTGTGTTTAAGCAGACTCAATGTAATTGGGCAGCCCCATTTATTGTATATTATCGCAATAAAGTGTTTCTCTTGTATAATCAGGCCAATACATAGAATTTTTACTGTGACTAATGTTCATAACTCTAATAAAAAAATTAAAATATTTTTTTGAAATTGAAATATGAAATCAAATAAAAATAAGAAAATTTTCTACTTTTTTATTTAATTTTCAGTCGCACAATCGCGAATACCAGTAGCCGCCACTGCCGTTTCATATAATTTAATAATTTTCTAGCAGTAATAGATAGATAGATAGATGGATAAAGTCTTTATTTTCCTTTTATAATAACAAAAAAGTAAACAATCACAAAAATTATAAATTACCTTTAATATAAATAATAAATAAAAAATACTTGTTAAAATAATAGACTAAACAAAATAAAGACGTACGCTAGGTCTGAGACCATCAGCGGGGTTGTTGTTTGTACCTTATGATTCCATTACAATTTATTATTCATTTATCATACTTAACTACGTATTTTTTAACTACTTATTATTATTTTATAAGTTATTTATTAACTATTTTTATAGAAAACTATTATCCATATAACAATGTTTGCTACTTTTATTTATTTCACTTGATTTTAGAAATTAAATTCTGATATCAATTCTTTTCTATACCTCCATGCATCTTTGCAGTAATTAATAATCGGTCTCCATTGGAGATCACCATTTAAATATTTTAGAGTTTCTTCCATCGTCAATTCGCTTTTATTAAGATACGCTTGCCGAAACTCTTTCAATATAGGGCAGACTGACAAAAAATGATACAGGTCTTCCGGTAGAGATTTATTACATAAAGAAAACAGCCGATGTGGGAGTTCTCTTGAAGGTGCACTATTGAGATAAAGCAAGCCTCCTCTGGCTTTCAAGATCCATTTTATGTCATTAAAATGGAAATGGTCATTTAGATATTTATTATTACTATCTAATTCATAATTTAATATACAATATAAACGACCAGAGGTAGAACTTCTTGCCCTATTAACACAATTTTCTTTATTAATTGTTTCTAATTTGGAGCGCACTTTTCCAAACACCATTTGCCACATATCAATATTGTCTAAGGTTAAATTATTTGTTTCGATTTGCATTCCACAGTGTTCTATTAGTTTTAAAAGATTGTTATACCAAAAGGTTTTCTTGCTTATAATTTCTTTTGTTATAATTTTCGGATACCTGTTATCGGGCAATGCAAGCGTTTTTAAGATATAATCTTGATGCAGTTGTAGCGTGTGCAAATATGGAGAGTTAACATCAGTTTCTATATATAAGAAATAAGTTGGTGTATTGAATGGTAAACCAAACATTCTTTTGAGAAAATACAATTGAAATTTGTTTACCTCTCGATATTCGCACCCGCCCCAAATTTGTGCTGCATAAAACAATATTGACCTTAGTGCGGAATAATAAAATTTTAATTTAGCCGAATATGGTACATTTTTATTACTTATAAAACTATTCCACATTGTGTTCAAGCCAAATTTTGCTTTTGCAATCCTATCTTCAAAGTGTTTAGTTAAAGAAAGACTTGGTGTGAGTAATATTCCTAGATATCTATAACTGTTTACTATTTCTATTTGCTCCTTATCTAAAAACCATTTCTCCCTGCTTGCCCGTTTGCCTCCATTTTTGAACACCATTATCTTTGACTTTTTTAAGTTAATCTGGAGATTCCACAGCTTGCAATACCTATCAATTGAATTTATCATTTTTTGTAATGAATACGACGAATTCGATGCAATTGCCACTATATCATCGGCGTATGCTAAAATTTGTATATTAACATTATTAACTTTAATTCCGCCTTCTTCGATGAAATCCTCTAGGTCGTTTAAAAATAATGAAAACAAGAGCGGGCTTAGCAAACAACCTTGTCTTACCCCCATATTTATATCAAAAGTATTAGTTAAACCTCCCTTACACCATACTGAGCTCGTCGTTCCATTCAATAAGTCTTTAATAGCTTCTACGAACTTAGTGGAGATCCCTAACGAGTGCAATTTATAAATCAAGGCATGCCGATCAACCCGGTCAAAAGCCGCAGATAAATCCACAAAAAACGCATACATTTTACCCCTTTTTTTAGTGATGGATATCTCCGCCAGACTCATTAAGGTATAGATGTTGTGACAAGTTGAGTAGCCCTGACGGAATCCTGCCTGGAACTCTTTTAATATGTTATTATTTATAATGAATTCCGTTAACCTCTTTAACAGGAGTCCAGTGTAAATTTTGCCTATAGTGTTACCAAATGAAATCCCTCTATAATTGCTTGGACAGTTAATATCATCTTTTTTATATATGGGAAAAATGATTGAATGCTTAAAGCACGCAGGCGTTTTTCCTGTTTCATACATTTTATTGTAGACTTTCAGCAATAGCTGAAGCATTTGATCAGGAGCATTTTTGTAAAACTCGTAGGGAATACGGTCATTTCCAGGGGCTTTATTATTTTTAGAGTTATTTAATACGAGTCTCAGTTCATTTATCGTGAAATCTTTATCCATATCAACATCTAGTACCAATGGTTCGACATAAGAGATTTTATCATTAATCAAGGGAGGATTGTACAAATTTCGAAAATAGTTTAGCCAATTTAGAGCACTTATTTCCGCGCTTATTACGGAGGAACGCTTTTTGTAAGTGTTAACTAAGTCCCAAAAATGTTTTGAGTCATTTACCATTTTGAATTTCTCTATTATTGCTAAATAATATTGCTTCCGTTTTTCGTTGCATAAGGCTTTATATTCGCGTTTACTATCAGTATAATTTTTTCTATCTTCCATTCCATTAGTATGCCTGTACCTATTTAATAAATTAAATGTTTTCAGTCTCATCCGTTTACATTCTTTGTCGAACCATTTTTGATTCCTTCCTCCTGGTTGTGGATGATTAAACGAAAAATTACTCGAGGCCTTCTTAATAGATTCTGTTATTTGCTCGAGAACATAATGGCAATTCACATCTGCTAATTTTGCAATTTTTTTACATCTGAATTTAATTTACGATGATAGGTATTTATATTTTGTGTCGACCAATTTAATTTAGGAATAAGCGGGAATACATCTATATCTCTTTCATACTGAAAATTCAAGGCCAAGATAACGGGCAAGTGGTCTGAATATATCTGGGTGTCCACCTTAAAGTATTTAACTAATGAAATCAGACTATATGAAACTCCGCATAAATCAATAGTAGAGCTACCCCGTGCTCCTAAATAAGTATAGTCCCCGTTACGGTCACCTTCAGTTCTGCCATTCAGTACAATAATGTTATGATCATCAAATAATTCTATTAATCTTTTGCCATTAGAGTTAATAATTTCGTCTTTAGTCCTCCTTTCTTTCGATACAATTTTTATATTTTCTACATATAATTCTTCCGGAATAATTTGCATATTTTTAATCCTACAGTTAAAAGCTCCGATACATACCAATTCACTGTCTGCATATTCCTCTAACATATCGCGTAGCTTAACAAAATCATAGCTCCAATGATTGCAATTAAGGTAAACAGGCACCAAATACACCAGTTTATTGCCGTATTTAATTTTAATCAGAATAAAATTTGATTGATTTATGAAAGAGATATCGCTGAATTTTTTTTTTTACTTTATTCCTAGCAAGACCCCTCCACTAGCTCTACCATATTTTACAGTCCTTATTGCAGGTATCCATTTAAGCTTATATTCAGTAAATAATTTTTCTAAGCTTCCACAATCATCTATTTCAACAAACGTTTCATATAGCATAAAAATATCATAGTTTTTAATATAATTCAAAAAATTAACATCATATTTTTTTCTATTTAGACCCTGTATATTATAGGATAATATATTTAATGAACCACCGAGGTTAATTTTATTATCAGTACCTAAATATGAATTTAAAGAGATTTGTGTGTGCTTTATTACCTTATTTTTATTACTTTCAAACTTATTTGTAGCCAGTGTCTGCGATGTGTCGACGCCTTGTACGTTCGTTTCCATCAATCTACATTGCCTATTTACCCGATTGAGTCGATGAGGCTGAACTGCTTCTGGGACGAAAAAAGGACTTCAGAGTACCTGTAGGTGATTTCTTGACTCTTTTCCTTTTCTTTACTTTAGCGCCGTCTGCACTGACAATGGTCTCATCAAGATCTGTAGTCCCCTCTTCCTCTGTTCTAACTTTTTCCTCCGATTTTCCTACACCCTTATCTTTAATCAGCTGATTGTAAGAGTAAAATTTCCCATTTATAATTAATCCATTAGCTCTTAATTTAGATTGTTGACCTTCTTCTTTTAATTTAATCTGAACTGACCTTAATTCTTTCCTTTGTATTTGAGTTTCCTTGTCGTAATCCTGGGAAACAAATGTACCAGTACCCTTAAGTTTCACAGCATTAACTCGAATGGCTCTTTTCATGATATTCGAGACACAGGAAACTACTATTGGTCTTATTTTATCACCTACCGGTCCGATTCTCCTCACATAGTTTAAATCATTAATCTTCATTTCAACTCCCAACACATTATTACACAAATCAATAATTTTTCGTTGAAGTTGGTCTAAATTTTCTTCTTCAGATTGAGCGATTCCGAAAACCATTATATTATTTCTTCTTTGAATTAAACTAATTGTTTTATTCTGTTTTGCGATCACTTCTTTAAGGTGGAGGTTTTCTTTTTTCAATTCGTTGAATTTTTTACTTTGTTCTTCTATCAAAGCAGGAACGTTTAGATTGCTAATTTCTCTTCTTATTATTTGTTCCATATCTGATTTTATTTCATTTTTCATCTCTGCAATAATAGCTTTAAAATCTTCTAGTTCGATGCCCATAACAAAACTAGTAAATTAAAAAAAAAGATAGATAAAAAATTATTGCTTTTATGTAAGCGACAAAGGCAACTACGTTAATGAAGAATGGCAGTAGGCCAGTAGGACAGATATAGTTCCGTCATAACAAAAAACTAGTATCTTCAATGACCTTGACTAGTTGCCCCACTGCTACCTTACGGTAACCACACACACATTGACGAAATTTATGAATTATTTACTATGACCCCACCTATTTTAGTTTACTTCTAATACAATAAATTTGGGCGTGACTTAACTCTTCTTACTGTCCCCACTAATCAAATACCTTGTAGAATATAATAAATCTATTGGGAAGATCCAAAAATAGATTTTCACATAACAGAAAAACTGTTCGATAGATTTTCTTTAAAATCACTATTTACGTTCAGCTAGTCTTAAACAACCACTATGCCAATTTTCACAGTAAACACATAAATAGTGCCGGATACAGAGCACAAAAAAGCAGAGACGATGTTACCACCACGAATCTACAACAACAACCTTCTAGCAGTATATTTATTATTTTTAAGTTTCACATTATAAATTAATTATAATCAAGTTAACAAAAAAACTTCATATTATGATATTTTTCACATGTATATTATTAATATAATTTTAATAGAGTTGTTGTTTGTGTGCGTGTGTAAAATATCTCCAAAACAAAAAATACCAGGAACCTCAAACTTGGTATTCCATTGGATAACACCAGTACATCTGACACCAAAGTTTCGGTCCAGTCCATCAATCTGAAGTGCGAATTTGTTGAATGCTTTTTTTTTCAGTTTTTCGCAATTTTCTGAAAAATTGCTCCAACGATTTTCTTTAAACTTCTACTTTCTACACATATAAATTGCATCACTTCTATTTTAAACTTTTTTTTTGGAAAATCTGATTTTATGAGATTGTGGAGGACCTGTCACTTAGGTTTAAAAAATTTTAACTGGCGCTACCAAATGGTTGAGACAAAAGGTGGTGTAAATCGATTTTTGTAAATAAACTGGAATATTGTTTTTTTTTTTAATGATGTTTACCTGATTTTTAGGTCCCTTATGGTTTTAAAATAGGTTCTAAGTTTTATTAGCATTTGAACTCTCATATTTATTAGAAGTTAATAAGAAAATCCGCTTTTAATTTTAGTTTATGAAACAGAGAAATAGGAAAAAGACGACGAAAATTAACGGCATTTTTCTTCATGTTTTTAATAGTTTTCGATACGGTGGTAATAAGTGGGGGTAAAGGGAATCGCCACTTTCAGTCACATCGATTTAACGTGTAAGGCGGCAATAATATCAAAAAACACTAGCACCATCACAAAACTAGAACGAAAATACTTCAACAAACGTTATCTACTTTGTAGATATCTTGCTTCGTTTAAGAGTTATTTCAAAAGTGGCTTGTTTAAATGGGATTCAGGGTATATATAGGTATATAATAAGTGTATAGGTGTATGGGAATACAAACAAATCTATAAAATTAAAAATCAATCAGTCAATCAATAAAAGGAAAAAAAATCTGATGTGAAACACTTACACAACTTTCTCTTACACCAATTAATACAATTTAATCAAGAAATTTTCTTTAAAATTGCAACAATACAATGTTTAGTGGGGCTGGCAAAAATAGTGTTAGGGATTTTAATTAGCAGCCTTATTTGGAGCGCTGAATGTCAAAACTTAAAAAGCTTGGACAAATTTAATTTCAAACTAACTGACAGACCTCAATACCTCTCAAAAAACAATTTTTTCAGAAAAATGTTGAAAATAAATGTGATATGTTCCATCAATCTAACCAGCATCCCAAGTTTAAAGAGAATCGTTTCAATCGTTATCGAGAAAATTCCAAAAACCTATTCTGTAAAACCACACTTCCATTAAACCTATTTTCTTCAAATTTGGAATTCTATCAATGTGCATTGATATTATGCAGGTGATAAAAGCATATATTATAATGATGTGGTAATGTGAAAATCTGACACGACGTCAATACTTCCTCTTACTAGCAGGGGTAAGTGAAAGTAATAAATAAATAAGATAAACAGTAAATAATACTAAACTACTTAAACTTACGAAAGAATTGAAATCGTTAATATATTCCGAGAAATCTGTAGTAACACTAAACAAACGGTTTACTTTTTCCAAAATTTGTATTTCTTTTACTCTTTTACTTTTACTTTTTATTTCCGATTGATCCCTGACATTAATGTGCCATCTTTGGTTAAGAAAAGAAATAAAACGAACAGACATAAACAAACATGTTAAATTTCGAGCAACAACTACATACGCACACATCACAAGCATACTGATTGCCCACACATAAATGCACCTACACATCTTAGAACATTTCCGCCTTTCCCACTTCACTGTACTTCAGTCTCGGATGTGAACATCGCTTGTGCTCGTGTGGGTAAATCTAGATTCGAATATGTAAACTTGGCATTTTACTACTATTGATGTGTCAATTTTACATGATTCCTCTATGTGTCAAATCTATACACTGATTCCAGCATTCACTAATCAACATTAATTCTTACAGGTTTGATTCACCTGCATCTTCTGAACGAATCAACTTAATCGTTCCATGCACATGCTACGAGATGCCTCAACATCTAAATAATCTAATTGGAGATCTTTTGGGGTAAGTTTCTTTCATTTTCCAATGAATCTGTAATGTTATGGCGTGATGACGTGTTTGTAGGTAGCTTGTGGCTTGAGCGTTTTTGCGAAAAGGGCTTGTGTTCGTTTGAGATAGAATATAAGAATATTATCAAGAAAGCACCACTGATTATAAAATATATATATTTTCTAACTGAATTTAAATAGCTTTATGATATCACAGCGATTAAGTATAAATCAATTAATTAATCTAGATTAGATGCTAAACTCTTATGTTTTAACTTATAACTGGCACTGATACTAAGAGAGCAATTCCTGAAGTGTTCTGGCTTTCTGAAGTAGAATGCCTGTATGGTTTGAAGGCTGAGTTAAGACTGTCTACTCTTTACTCTTTTAAAGCTGATGGCTCTCTTCTTTGGAATTGCTCTCTCTCTCGCGGGGGAATTCTCTTATACAAAAGAGTTACCCTAACGGGATTTCGTGCCTTTGTTTAATGATCCCAATTTACAGTACCTGACACTAAAATACATTCTTTTTGAAGATAAATTCACAGTCTAATATATTAACAAAATTAGATAAATTATTTTTTAAAAACTATTATTTTTCATTTCGTACTTCCACTACATTATCCCCCCTCCTGGAGAAATTTTTCGGCACGAAAAATTTGGGAGGTAATCTGTAGTTATAGTCTTGAAAGTTATCCTCTGGTAAGGTGAGTGGCTTGTGTGTAGCCTCTGCAAAGTGGCTGTGTGTTGTAGGCTGCAGTCATCTTCTTCTGGAGCAAACGCTGCTTGAAGGTGTGAGCGTTGCTGTGGTGTTTGAATGTATTCTACTCGAGCGAACGCTGCGTGAGTGGGTGAGCGTTGCTGTGGTGGTAGGCTAATAGGCGAACACTGCTTGGCGAGTGAGAGTGTTGCTGATGAAGATGTGACTGGCAAGGGTAGACAAGGTGATCAATGTAGACAAGTCGGTACTGTAGGTGTGTATGTACTTTCTTGAATTAACCCTATATGGACAAAAAAAAACTCTTTAAGTATTTCAAAAATAATTAACAAATAAATAAATACACAAATAAAAGAATATATATATTTAATAAGCGAGCGGGAATGCGGAAGGATTATAGGATTATGAGGAATCCGAAGTCTAGTGTCAATTCCTTTGGTAAAATCTTCGGTATCTGAAAATGATCATACAGAATTATACATAAATTTATATGATAAAATTCTAACAAATAACGTGCAATATTGACTAATCATGCAATTATAACATGCAATTTTTATGCAATTAAATTCATGCGCATGCAATAACATTCATGCACATGCAATGGTGCAGTCGACGAAGATTCTTGGATCTGTAAAAGAGAGGTAAAACAAATTTAAATTTCAACAAATATTCGTGTAAAAATTATTAAAGCTAAGAGGTAAAGATGAAAAAACTAGCTTGAGGGGTGTGTGCAAGTATTTCGGCCGTTTCTATAGCTATGAGTTCTTTCAACTATTTTGCGTTTTCTAGATGAGTTGAATATAACCTTGAACAATACAAAAAAACAAGTATTATAAAAATAAAACATTAAAATACAAATGACAGACAAGTACAAGAATAAAACAAATTATTTAATCATCACATATCAGAAATATCAAACAAATTCATTAGGTCATCTTGATGCATTAATTACAAATATTAAAGGCTGAATAAATATGTAAATCGCGTTACGAGAGTTTTCAGTGCTGAAACAAAAATAATGTCATTATTGCAACAACCAAAGTAAATATTTCAATACATTTTACACATTTTTATTCTTAAGACTAACAAATTCTTACATATAACATTTACATGTGGTGTAGTATGTAAAGTTAAGAAGTGTGATATATTAGGAATTATTTCAAGAGATTATGTCAAGTATTTTATTTCAAGTGTTATGCATTGTGTGCGCGAGGTGGCACAGAAATTTTGTGGCTAGTTACTAGGGATTTTAGTGAACTTAGCGATTAGTACTAAATTGGTGCGTTTGAGTACTAGTTGAAAATTGAATGTTGAATTTAAGAGTTAGATAAGGTGCGCAAATTAATGATTGCCCTGTAAGAACGTTTCTACAAGTACTAATTGGAAATTGCCCTTTAATTGCGAAAGTATGTATTCGCCAGAAAATTTTTGACATTGTCCGCATGCAAATGAAGGGACGTGATGCCATAATTAGGTATTACCTGGTTAGTCAGGACTGATGGAAGCAGGTATGAGATAGCCTTGGTCATAATGTCAGGTGTTCGAGAAAGCGACTGAGGGCTAACTCGTTTTGGGCTGTATCTGAAAACAATTTCGAGCCGTATGTCCAAATTTTGAACAAAATTGGCAAGTGGGCCTATTTTGGAGGTGATTGCTAGTTTCGTTACCATTATTATTATTACTATTATTATGACTATACTGGGGTCTATCTGAATAAGAGTTAAATCGTGAATTATTTGAATTAACTCGAGGATTATGATTGTTACTATAGTATTGACTACTATTATTATTATTATTATTATTATTATTATTATTATAGCGATTATTACTATATACCCTGCGATTGAATTTTTTTGGAATATTAAAATTATTAGGCATTTTGCCAAAGTTAGTACGAGGTTTTGGTCTGAATTTGTTGGTGCAGTCCACGTCAAAATGTGGACCGGAACAGTGGCGACAAGGTCTGTTCTTTATTACATTATAAACTCTAGTTGGTTTTAATTGTGGCTTTTGACTTTTATTACGATGTGGGCATTCTCTGTGGAAATGCATTTGTCCACAGTAACGACAAGGAGATGGGGATGTACGAGTATTGGAAGTTTTCGTAGTAACAGCGAAAACTGTAGGGTTTGATTCAGAAGCCTGAACTTCTTTTAGGTCATTGGCATAGGAAAGTGCTGCATCTAATTTTTGAGGAAGCTTCGTTCGCACCTCATTACGAAGCGGTTGAGGAAGTGACTTCAAGAATGCATCAGTGGCCAGTTTATCTAAAATTGTTTGTAAGGCCTCGAGTGGGTTAGCTTGAGCTCTTAAATGAATGGCGGATTGGATATGTCTAATCCTATCCGCGAATGTTTCAGGAGACTCAGTGGGCAGGGACTGAATATTAGTCATCTGTTGTAAGAGGACTAGGGGTGTTTTCTCCTTACGAAATCGGGCTAGAAGTCGCTCTGAAATTAGAGGATCGTTATAATTGTACCCTGGCGTTGTAATTCGGCTTTCTGGGTGTCGTAAAATATTTTTGCAGACCCTGAGAGCTTAAGTGCAAATATTTCATTTAGCAGCGTCGTCCCAGCCAGAAAGACTAGCACAATGGCTAATTTGGTCAAGGAAATCTGACACTTTGGCTGAATTTTCGCCATCGAAGGTAGGTAAGCTATTGATTAATTGCAAATTCCTTAAGGGACTAGGTTGATTATTAATTGGAGGATTTGCTAATTGCTGCTGAGCAAGTAAATATTCTACAGCAGCGTCGATGCCCATATCTTGTCCATTAATCTTATACATTTTTGAAATGGATGAATTACTTGGGGAAAGATTATATTTTTCAAGACGTCTACGTAATTGGAGTAAATTGCCTCCAACAGAAAGGTTATTATCGCGTAATATCTTTATAATTTGGGATCTATTAAGTACACTCATAAATTCAAAATTCGAAAGGGATTGAGGTACAAGTGGTACAATTACAAAAATTTAAAAATGAAATTCACTAGAAAATTCAATAATGGGAAATATTGAAGATATTTCCGCTGAGAAAATAATTAAAAAAACAATCAAATTATCTGATGGATAATTTGTTTAATTATGAAATGAAATTTTTACGTACTTGTAAATTTGTGGATTCTCGTTGAAAATATCCCAAACAGCTGGCACCAATGTAATGTAATTGGTGTGATGATGTGTAGGTAGGTAGCTTGAGCGTTTTTGCGAAAAGGGCTTGTGTTTGTTTGAGATAGAATATAAGAATATTATCAAGAAAGCACCACTGATTATAAAATATATATATTTTCTAACTGAATTTAAATAGCTTTATGATATCACAGCGATTAAGTATAAATCAATTAATTAATCTAGATTAGATGCTAAACTCTTATGTTTTAACTTATAACTGGCACTGATACTAAGAGAGCAATTCCTGAAGTGTTCTGGCTTTGGAAGTAGAATTACGACTGTATGGTTTGAAGGCTGGGTTAAGACTGTCTACTCTTTACTCTTTTAAAGCTGATGGCTCTCTTCTTTAGAATTGCTCTCTCTCTCGCGGGGGAATTCTCTTATACAAAAGAGTTACCCTAACGGGATTTCGTGCCTTTGTTTAGTGATCCCAATTTACAGTACCTGACACTAAAATACATTCTTTTTGAAGATAAATTCACAGTCTAATATATTAACAAAATTAGATAAATTATTTTTTAAAAACTATTATTTTTCATTTCGTACTTCCACTACAAATCGATTTGTGGAAAGGTTAGAGCTCTTGTTGATTTAGCCCCAAGTTCTGACAGTAGCAGGTCGGTCTCTTTTGCCTCGTGCCCTCTTCTTAACTAGATAAGGCTTGCTCATCTGGGATAGTAATGGTGACCGTTCAGACTTTCATCTTGCTAATACTCCAATTGTTATAGAAACATTTATTTGTTTTCTGCTTACCCGAATTAATTTTAACCCAGCTATTAAACATGATTACCGAGTACTAACATTGTAAGTTCGTACTTTGTTGGAAAGGGGGCGTTTCATACATATGAGACGAAACAGAATTTTGTGCAGAAAAGATGAGGTCACTTTATCTAGCTAATGAGGCAGTCTCAGCAGAAACTTGGATGGAAAATCCTATAAAACTCTAAGTAAAAAATTCCATCAAAAGAATCATCATGGGATGAAAAGGCTTTTCATGGATTGAAGCAAATAAACATAGATATTCATAAACAGGAATAAAGGGGCAATGATGAGTTTGGCCGTTCTTGCCATCGAGTCAGACAGTATACCATACAGCTCCTACCTAATCCTCTTATCAATTTGTTCATTTTAATTGGTTTATTATCAATGGTTAATTTTCTTCACAGTTTAACGATTCAGTATTTGGATAAAGTAAAGCGTGTTTACCACCCTACAACTTTCTCGTGCTTTCTCTTTGAATGCTGTCACTTCTTCTAGAGAACCACCACGAGAACATTCCATTGGCTCCTATCTCCTATAACACTTTACTTACCTTCCAGGATTTTTCGAACTCCTTCGTTTCCCAAAACTTTCTCTTCCCCATTCTTAGAGCTACTTCTCAGTGGTTCCCTCCGGCTACCTTAAGATATACTTCACTAACCTTTGCTTGCTTCCCTTTATTAGTAGCTACGGATCACAGTTCCTCATTGCTTGTTTTTCTGGTTCCTCGCCTAATATTGAGATCCGATGCAAGATTGATGAAGACTAGAAATATGAGCCAACCTTTCTGTGCCTTCCCCATTTTCATAGACGAATAGGAGACGTGATAGTAATTTTGTTTTTTCGGAAGCGTCCTTATTTGTCAGTGTATGATGAAATGCAAAGAGGTTGCATTGATTCTAGTTCTCACATATTGCTAAACGCACTATCGGATGAAAACAGTGGGTTGTCGGCTGTCTAAGATGCTCATCGGGGCATCTTAGTCTTTCACGGATTTCTCTCAGGCATCTGGTTGGTTTCCTCACTGGACATTGCGGCTTATGGTGACACCTCTATACAATGGGGCTCCTGCGTCTGCCCTCTTGTAGGGTTTGTGAGACGGAGAAGGAAACACTCATACATCTCATGACGGATTGTATGGGTTGTGAGGAAATTAGATTCGGGTTCTTTGGTCGGTGGAAGAGCTTAGACTATTTCTTCTAAGGTTATAGCCCGATTTGTTTGGACTTTGATAAAACTTAAGTGGATGAAACCCGTATCCGGATTCTTGTTCCAAACCCGGTAGTTGTCCTTCTAGGGTAGCTATACGGGCTTATGGAGGCTTTGGGTACGCGCAGGGTTTGGCCCACCCCTCTTTTGAATTATAATAATAATAAAAAACACATTATCAGAAGTCACCACTCTTGCTAGATTCTAAGCGTTCGCCTATTTTCAGTATTAGTTCATATCTTGATAAACAGTTTGAGAACACCGGTACTTAGAGTATACACTAGTACACGATTCGCGCTACAGTGTGTGCTGTGGCATTGTGCTAGTCGATTATCAGGCACTGCTTATTATGACATCGTGAGTACTGGTGAGCCCACAAAATCGATGTCCACATCACGGATAAAATATTTGATGACTGTTATCCTAGTAACAATAGTCACTTTGTTTTTTAATTAAACTTCCAAATTTATAATGAAACTGACTTTGATCTTCACTATTTCAATTAATTTTGCGGCCGATAAAAACTGGTTCCGTTCGTACGCGAACACTCTTAGTGACTGTGTCAAGTATTTGCCTTTGCAGTTTCTGATTCCATTTTATTCAAACATCCTGAAATTGGGTGAATAAAAGTGGTCAATGAATTACGAAAAAATCTGTTTTCCAGCCCTGTAGACTTAATCACTCTGAAAACTTGAATATTTATCTGAGTTAAGATAAGATATTAGTACGAGATGCAGAAAAAAAATGCCGTGTCAGTCTAGAACCCGACAGTTAAATAAATTTGGGCATGAAGATTTGTCTTTTTAGATCACCTGCACTTACCCATTTCTCAGCCTTTCACATTTTAGATATATACCATTTTTAATTATATGACTGCTAATGCATAGTTTTTCTTTTTCATTTTCAGATTACGCTCATTCAAATTGCGCTCTGTGAATTCTAAAGAAAATGAACTGTTCAGTGAAGCCTTACGAGAGTATGGATTAAAAATTTAAGCCAATCTTGATATTTTTGTTCAACAAAACTCAAAACATTAAAATAAATTTTGTCTTATTAAAAAAATTGCGGAAAATTGATAATTACGATTAACCGATATTGCCCAAACGGTCGTATAGATTTATTCTGGATTTAGCAAAAGAAATACCAAGTTTTCCACATCCAGATTTCCAAACAATATCGTTCTGGTTGTATGATTGAAACGTCTAACGAAGTTAGGGTTTCCAGTGCAAGCTAATCGTCGGCTACTTAATTACAGAAATGGCACATTCCCACTCACTTTCACAGCAATTTTTTAAATTCTAATTGACAAATTTCCATCAAATGTGAAATTTTGATTTAACGTGGCTATCGCTCACTGAGACACCCAGCCGTGCAGGCCCTCAACATAGCGGCCAAAACTTAACAAATACCAGTCATGTTTAAAGTCATATACTTCAATGATTACTTACAACCTCCAGAAATTTTCAGATAAAAGTGATACGTTTATATCTGTGAAGTTAACATTCCAAATTTAAAAAGAAAATAGTGTAGCAGCTTTGAAGAAAACTCCAAAACCTAAACTGTAATTTGGTTAACCGATGACCTTCAACTTTGGAATTCTTGCAATGCTTCTATAACTGTAGAAGTATACATTGTAATCAAGTGGCACATTACAGTTAGTTTAACGTTGCTACTCCCAAAAAATACCCGAAAAAAATGTTCCTGAGAAAATGTTTCAAATTAAGTGATAGGCACTTCTGTATGTAGGAGGTTTACGAAGTTAAGAGAAAATTGTTTCAGTCGTTATCGAGAAAATCGATGAAACGAAAAACATGTATTTCTGGCGACAACTCGATTTTGAAAATTGCCACGATCGTAATATTTATTAAAGCATACGGAGAAAGTAACATAGAAGAAGAAATGAGATCAACAATGGTGTAGAAGAGGAGCTCTGCAGTTTGGGCACTCTACAACCGTTTGGAAGTTGGCCCGCTCTAATATGTAGTCACAGAGCCGATCAACTGGGAGGGTGCGGCGAGTGCGATGGCCCCGGAGCCCCGAGTTCTAGGGGGCCTTAGAAAAGCAGACACACTTACAAACGTAAACAATTACAAAATAACATAAAAAATTATTAATCAAACTAGGAAATAACTGTAAATCGCGGAATTCAATAATAAGTGATTGAGAACTGAGAATAATTAAATAGAAATACATTCAATGTTCTTGAAACTCGAAATTTTTACAATTTACTTATTTCTAATTAATTTTGTTTAGATAGCAGAATTGTATAACCAACTTAAGATAGCACTTTAGAGAAAAACATAACCCTTCCCCTACCCCCAAATCCCTCTTAAATGTGTATACCGGAAAAATGTTTCAAATAAAAGTTGTAGCATTTTGTATGTGTAATTTACAATCTTCTTTTAAAGAAAGTCGTTGCAGCTGTTTTAGAGAAAATGGCAGAAAACTGAAAAATCTTTTTAGTAAAACCCGATTTTCTTCAAACTTGATTTTTCGACAACATATTTAATTCTAATTAATATTATTAAATGATAGAGTTGTGTAATAAACTGAAATAGCACTTTAGAGGAAAACTTCACCCCAACCCTCCACCAAAAGTGCCCTTACATGAATTTTCCCGGAGAAATGTTTTACATAAAAGTAGCTCTTTGTATGTGTTGTTAATATATAATGCTTAAAGAAAAGCACATTTTCAGCTCTCCTGGTGGCATTTTAACGAAATATTAAGTTGGAACATTCTGGGATTTTACGTTTTTGAGATAAGTTGTCCCACACATACACACACACACACACACACACACACACACACACACCAATGGCTAAATCCACTTTTTTTTACTCAGGGGACTTCAAAACGGATATATCCATTGAAAACTCGATTTCGAAAATTTGACACGATTACAATACTTCCTCTAACAACAGTTAGAGAAAGTAAAAAGGAATAGAACTAATTATTAGTGCAATTAAACAAATAAATTATAAGATGAGGCGCTATATATTAAGAGTTCGATAAACTAGAGACTATCTAGCTGAATAGATTGGAGTAAGAGCAAGTCTGTGAGTGTTTTACATCAGATTATTATTATTATTTTTTTTTTTTTTTTTTTTTAAGGGCCCCGAAATTGTTTTTGCACCTGGGCCCTGATGCACAGTTGGCCGACCCGAGTAGTCATGTGTGTTTGGCTGAATTAAATGTATAACTGTTTATTGTTTTATTATATAATAAGTTAGAGTTAGTAACAAAATAATCGATTCTGACTACTGAAATTTTAGAATGTGACTTTGTAATTTACTAATGTTTTCTTATGTAAGAAGGACTATATGAGCAACTTGGAATTCTACATGTAAAACCAAGAGTTCAAATTCGAAAAACCAGTTGTAAATTAATTAAAAATAACTGCTTTAAACATTTTAAATAAAGTCTTTGTAAAAAATAAATAAATAAAATTTGTTCTGAATAAATCTTTATATATATAAAAATGAATGTGTGTCTGTCTGTACGCGATAGATTCAGAAATCATACATCTACTCGCCGTGAAAATTTGGGAAATTATTAGGTATATCCCCGGGAAGGTTTTTGCAAATTTTTTTTAAAATCAGAGTTCTAGGTGCTCCCGAACAAATATCCCAAAAATATCAAAATAACATTTAATTAGTAATATTTGTTAAAAGTGTAACCATGGATAAATTGAAAAATTAAATTGTTACTCATGAAATTTAGTCATAGAATTTACTTTTATAAAGCAAATTAAACTGTAAAAAATAACATACCCATAATAACAGTTGTAATAAAAATAAAAATACAAATCAAAAATATTATTGATTTCCAGCTGAAGAAAATAATTGGAAATACGTTTTATTTAACCCCACAATTATGCCACCAAAGCGAAGTGCCATTGGTCGATCTACAAATCAAGCAAAAAGGAGAAGAGAAGAACGAGCTTCAGAAACAAGTGAACAGAGAAAAACTAGGCAAGAAAGAGATCGAGATCACACTTCGAACGATGATTCGTGAGAATGCTGATAATCATATATTGAAATGTAGACAATTATTTCATCAATACATTGTTGACATGTATGCAAAAATAGACAGTGAAAGACTCCTCTACATACGACTAAATCAAGTCAAATTGCGTTCTGAAGAGTACATCCATTTACGTGATGCAGTTGTAAATGATGGCAATCTCAGTGAATTGGGCAAAATGGTCATTTTACCATCCACATTTACAGGCAGCCCAAGACACATGCATGAATATGCACAAGATGCAATGACGTATGTTCGTGCATATGGTCGTCCAGATTTTTTCATCACATTTACATGGAACCCAGCATGGGATGAAATAAAGGAGCTTTTATTAACTGGACAATCACCATCAGATCGTCATGATATTTCTGCACGTGTATTTAAACAAAAATTAAAATCTTTAATAGATTTTATTGTCAAACACCATGTATTTGGAGATAGTTAACAACATTTTTTTCTTTCTTTCCTTTCAGCTCACAGCTACGCAAAGTAGGGTATTAACTTGAATGGTTTGTTTTCTTGCTGAATCTATGTTAACTATAATACTTCTATTTACTTCCCTAATAATTAAAATCAGATTGAGCCACAGCGAAGCGTGACCGGGTTCAGCTAGTTAGTTACTAAATAATAAATAACAAAGGTTTCCTCAGAACCAACTTTATATTTCAGATTTCAGATAAGGCAAAAAATAACATGTTTGGCCTAGATTAGGAATAGGTATTGATTTTTGAAGCTTCTCTAACAGGAAAAGTCTCAGGAGGCTTGAACAGCAGCCGATGCTGCTCTCTTGAGTTTAATGCAAAATGAAGAAGAAGGTGTTGCGAATCAGGTGGCTGCAGGTTTGGTTTGAGAAATATATAGAGAAAGGATATAGTGCTGACAGTAGAGAATACTTACTGACAAGATTCACAAGCTGGAGCTCGCTTTAGCAAAATACTGAATTGTCTGTAGCCATAGGCTGTGGTAGGTAGAGACCCAGCGCGTTACTTAGGCCACAGTACAACTTTCCAAAAGGATCCTAGTTTGTAACATAACTTGCCAAATGTAACTTGGAAAGGAAAGATCTGCAACGTACCAGAAAATATCTGGTCAAGGCATTTCTCAAATTTTGATTGATAATTATTCTACAAATATAGAATTTTAAATAACTTGCTTATAACTGTGTCCGGTTCCCATTAGCCATACCTCCCCCCTCTAGCATCTT
Organism: Triatoma infestans; assembly: GCA_011037195.1. Classification (NCBI taxonomy): domain Eukaryota; kingdom Metazoa; phylum Arthropoda; class Insecta; order Hemiptera; family Reduviidae; genus Triatoma; species Triatoma infestans. Next base: position 47,167 of record JAAEAF010013994.1, read on the forward strand.
CTCATCCACATCCTCCATCTATGTTCTTTCTGGGTGACCTCTTTTCCTTCGTCCCCTTGGTGCGTAATCCAAAGAATTTTTGGCCACCTCCCACTATCTACCCTTCTTTTAACGTAGCCAAACCACTTCAGCCGCATAGTGCCGGTGTCATACATCGGATGTTAAGCACAGAGTTGGCTCTTCTCCTAATTTCACTATTTGGGATTCGTTGGAGTTGGGACACCCCACACTTCTCTGCCAGAAATGCATTCCTAGAGACAACAGATGGTTCTTGTTCCTCTGGGTGAGTTCCCACGTTTTGCCGCCGTAGACCGCAACACTGTTTACCAGGGCGTGGTAAATTTTCTTCTTTGAAGATAGCCTGATTTCGCTTGCCCGCAAAATTGGGTTTAACGCGCCTGTCATTTTACTTATCGACAGGAGGATGTCGGATTCACTTCCACCGTTTATATTCAAATTTAACCGTAAGTTTTTGAAGTCTGTCGTCTCTTTTACCTTCTCGCCTTCCAAATCAAAATTTCTTAGGGACCGATATTGACATATATTTGCATGTTTCCAAATTAATTCCCAAGCCCCACTTGTAAATTGCTCTATAAGTTTCCTTGCAATATACACCGCATCTTCATAGTCTGAGGCAATCACCACATGATGGTCAGCAAATTGGAAGGAGTATAGTAAATGGTGACCCAGCTTCATTCCCAGTTCCTTCTCCATTGCTCTGAAAACTTGCTCCACATATATATTAAAAAGTAATGCAGATAATGCGCATTCCTGTTTTAGATCTTTGCTGATAGTCTGTGTTGAGCTTTTGAAGAGTGCGGATCAAAGTTCAAACTCTCGGAGCAGTGCTTCAGTCAAACTTCTATTCATTTTATTCTAATTTTAGTTTCTTTGTTTTTCATATCTTTCTGTTTCTTTCGTCTTTTCTTTTTTT